>RJWJ010003941.1:0-80935 GCA_004363605.1 Indri indri
TCTCTCCTGTTAGACCATCAGCTCCATGAGGGCTGAGATTGCTTCTGGTTTTGCTCACTGCTGTATTGCCAACAGCTAGCACAGCACCCGGAATGTGGAAGGCACAACAAATATTTGTGCAATGATTGAATGAATGGCTTTAGATGGCAGGGCTAAAAGCACAGTATTCCCTAAACACGGGGTTACAGCACTGTGGAGAACTGCGATTCAGCAGGTTCCCGGGACCCAAAACATTGGTAACGGACAGCAGCTCCAGAGGCTGGAGTCCCTACTGTACCCAACCTGGACCTGTCCCAGGACCCACACCTCATTCTGGCACCCACCTCCTCACCAAGGCCCCCACGTGCTGTCCCTCCAGGATAACTTCTGTCTCTACTGGAGAAGCCAAGTCTCAGATATTCACGCAATGCCTTTCCATTCCTCCAGCCCTGCCCTTGCGGCAGCAGCAGCAGCAGCAGCACCATTGAAATGCTTCCTTTCACTGCTCGCAGAGGAATCCTAGGAGTGGGGACCGACCTTGGCACATTTGCTGGGATGCCTGGCTAGGCATGGAGAGTGCCGTGTGCTCCAGCACGTATGTGGCCACCCTCGTGGAGCAAGTCCTGGATACACAGCCCTGGATCTGACAGGTAACACGCAGCAGCTGCGTGATTTACAGGCCTCGTGGGGAGAAGTTTTGTCTCCCACTTTGAGAGCTTGAGTGCTTCGTATAAATATTTATGGGAGTCTGGGGCCTCCATTAACCCCACTAGTGCCACCTTCCACTTGTTACACGGTGCTGTGTGAATGAATATGAAGGCCAGTGTTCAGTTATACATGCAAGTATGTGTGTTCATGTAAGAATGGAAGGATGTAAATAGACCCATAAGCATTTTATGAGAGCACATATACATGTGTAATCAATTGTGTTCCAATGTGAGTACAAATCCTTATAGCTCTGCGCACACAATTGTGGACACTGTATGCCCACTGTGTAAATGCTTGTGCATGAGCATTTGGAAACACATGCATATAGGCATAAATACATGCATATGAATACATGTGTAATGTATGTGTGTATGTATGTGTGCGTGGATACATGCACATGAATATGAGAGTGTGTCTCTAGCAAATAAGCACATGTGTGCACCACAGGCCTGCCTCTGTGTATGGAAGCATGAGTGTGTACATGTGTGTGTTTATGCACACACCTGCCCTAAGAGCATAAAGCATGTCTATGTGCACACCCAAAGCTTCGATATTGACCCGGAAACAGATTTGATTAAACTATGGATGATTCCATCAAAATTGCCTCACCTGGAAGCTGCTGCTTCTATAAACACTTGCTTTGGTAATTATGATATATTTATTGGAAAGTTCAATTGAGAACAGATGAAAGGTGAGAGAACTGTTCATTAATTATAAACAGCACCAGTGTCTCAAGACAACGATGCCCAAAGTGGCCTCCTCCAGCACAGCACAGACACGCATGCACGCGCACGCACGCACACACGTGCACACTTTGCCCCACCATACTCTTCTGCCAGAGATCGAAGCGACAGAGCTGCAGTTTCTCTCTGACACCCGTGTCGCCATGTTTGTCCTGCCGCCTCTCCAATTCCCCATTGCCTGTTTCTTTGCCTTGCTAGCTGGAGAACCTGAAGCACACCCCCAAGAAAGTGACTACCCTCTGCAAAGGGGATTAGAAAGAAAACCGTCCTGAAAGGGGGCTGTGTCCCACCCCACCTTACTCCTCCTCCCCCTCCCCAAGTGTTTCAGATAAGGGGTAGTGGACTTGTGAGGTTTGGTGGCAAAAATGCAAATTTCAGCATCAGGTAGGTGGGGATTCAAGTTCTGGTTCCTCTGCTGGGTGACACTGAGAAAAAGATGACCTCTCTGGACCTTGTTCACCGGTCCCCGACCTGCAGTTAATGGTAACCCACGCTTCACAGAGTTAAGTGAAATGTCGTACTGGACTAAACCTCAGGGTTTGGCCACACCTCTTCTGCTCTGTGACCTGCCTGCCCAGTGTCCATGGAAAGGGACATGGGTACCAGGCTCTGGCTCCCAGACACAAAGGAGGGCAGGTGTCGAGCCTTGCACTGGGAAGTGCAGCCCTTCTCTGCCCACTCAGGACAGGCAGAACTGAGCCCTGGCCCACGGCCTCTCCTGCATGGGGCTCAGATGCCTGTGACACTGGCAGAGTCAGGACAGTGACAGCGACAGATCAGGAGAAGAAAGAAGGAGACTCAAGAGTGAGCTACGGGCAGCCTGCGCTCCTGAATCTGATGAAGTCACAGGCCAGGATCAATGCCTGCCTCACGTCCCAAAGCTCTGAAATGGGCACCCTCTAGCCTCCCACCCACTGTCCATTTACTGGAAGAAGTTCAAGCCCTGGTAAGACGTACAGAGCGCCAAAAAAAGAAAACACAGCAACATAAATATTGAATGTGTGAACTTCATCTCCCTTCTCGTGCTGAAACTGGCTTCTTCCAGAAAGTACCAGGCCTTCTCCCACTGCTTCTGAAGCTGCCCCTCTAACCTAAAGACATCATCCCTTTTCGATACAAATACAAAAGAACGTGTAATGAGTGGCTGGTATTTTACATGGAAGAATATGCAAAGAATGCACAGAGGCAGTGAAAACTGAGTTTTGCTTCAGAACAAATCCTAATTATTAATTTAAGTGCTTTTCCACTTAAATGGAAGCAGCAACTCACCTCATATACTTCTTCCAAGTGAGAACAGTTAGCCCTGATTTTCTTATCTAAATGCATCTTTTAAGATGGTATGTGTAGGACAACGGAGAAAGCTATCAAGAAGACTGAGAAGTATAAGGCATGGAAAATTCACGTAGAGCATGGTAAAGGTGTTCCGACATGGAGGGGGCGCACGGGATACGAAGGAGCCATGGAGGGCATGGTAGAATGGGCTCCCCAGGTGAAAGAGGTGCCCTCCATGGTCTGGACACCTGCTGGCAGGGGCAGGAACTGTAGAAAGAGTAAAATTCCAGCAGCAGCAGCAGCTGCTGTCTTCTCCAAAAGAAAGCTAAGCTTCTGGGCCAGGAGAGCCCAGCCCGAGAAGCCCGTGGCTGTTTCTGTGGACCGGGGACACTCTGGACATAGGACTGTCCCTTCACTTTGGCTGGTTGGCCTTTCGAGTCTGCTATGCCAGGCACCAGCGTGGAGCAGCCCTACCAAACAGACTGGCATCTTTTAGGAGGGCCGCCGCTGCCGCTGCTGCCTGCAGGATGTGCCATTTGAGGACTTTTATTTTGGTGGGGGGAGGAGGGGCAGAGAAAACCTCTAATCCTCCCTTCCTTACATAACAAATCCAAACACAACTATCTCTGGGATGAGAGGCGAGGCCAGCAGACTGCAGGCTGCAGAGGGAAGGTTACGCAAGGAGGCAGTTCAGGGTTTTACTTTCTGATAACAGAAGGCTGGGCGCTGAATTCGGGTTTTGCATCTGAAAGCCTGCAAGGGAATGAGTGGAAACTCTAAAGCCACTGTTTCCAGGGCCCCAGAGAGGATGAGCTTGGGGAGTGGGGACCAGTGGGTGAGGGAGTGGAAGGTTTGCCTGGTGTGGCAGAAGCTGTAACGCCAGGTCACAGAGAAAGCCAAGTGACCAACCAGCTTGGTGTATCTGGCCCGGTTCCTGGCAGCTCCCACTACCAGTGTGGGACCAGGCACAAGCTGAAGTGGCCTCTGACAAGCGGGGGGCTTGTCGGGCCACAGAAATGCCCAGGCTCTAGGGTCTGCGGGAGGCCCGCCTGACTGAAAAGGGAGCTGGGTCTAGGGCCCAGCCTCGGCTGCCCCAGAGAGCCTTTCTCCGGGAGCCGAGATGTGGCCGCTGGCCCGCCAGCCGGACGCTGCTCCCCGCCGATCCCCAGCCGACCTTGCCGCCGGCGGAGAGACGGAAGGGAGCGGCCGCAGAGCTGGAGCAGTCCAGGCGAGAGCCCGGAGCAGCTGGCCCCCGGCAGCGGCGCTGCGCGGTGGCTCCGGGGACTCCAGGCCCCACCTCGCCACCCCTCATTCCTCCCCGCACACCGCAGACACCTCGGGAGCCGCTCCCGCAGCTCTGCCCCACCAGGCAGCGCCGGGATAAAAGGCAGGCGAGAAATCAAAACGGAAAGAGAAAGTTTTCTGAAATGAAAGAGGTTACAAAGGAAGGGCTAAAGGGATGTGAAATGGCAAAGAAGGGCCGGGTGCCAGGAGGCAAGGGGATGCGGCTAGTGTCTCCACCCTCCCGCCGTGTGGGGACCCACGGCTCCCGCAAAGCCGCGCCGAGGGCCTTCCCCGACCCGCCTCACCAAAGGCAGCGGCGGCAGATGCGGCCGGCACGGCCTCCCGCACATCCCGGGGCATCGGGGGTCGCAAGACGGGGGCTTCGCACCGGACCGAACCGCGACCGCCCCAGCCAGGGGCGCGACCCGGAGAGAAGCCCCAGTCCAGGGGCCCGCGTGTGCCCCCCGCGTGCGTCCTGGTGTCTGTGTGTCTGCCTCCTCCTGTGTCTCCGGGGGCAGGCGCCAGCCTGTCTACTTGGGACCGGTGCTGGCTTGGAAGACTCCTGGCGCTGGGAGGGTTTTCCCCCGGGGACGTGGAGGACTGCAAGGAGCCCGCGAGCCGCGGAAAGGGGGATGAAGGTTGTGGGGAGCCGCTGGGGTGCAACGAGCCCGAGGGCCTCAGGACCCACTTCGCTTTTCCCGGGCAGTGGGCGCTGAGTCTGGGGCATACTGGTGGGTCGAGTCGGCGGGCCGCAGGCGGAGACGTGGCTGGGGCTTGCCTGTTGTACGAGCCCGTCCTGGAAGCCGGTGCCGCCTCCGAAGAGCTGCGGGCTCTGCCCAGCTCTCGCCCGCGTGCGCCCTAAGCAGACTAGGGCTCACTGGGTGGGTCGGTGCAGGGACTGACAGGCCTGCGCCGGGCATCAATGTGGGTGCAGGGCGTAGGTGTCTGTGTCAGTGTGTCACTAGAACTGTGTCGGCGGGATTGTCGGATTCTCCGAGATGCAGCCGGTCACTCTGAACTGGTCTGGGCCACCTTATCTTCTGGGTGCAATGTGATGGTGATCCTCGCTAGGCCAGTGTCTGTGCCCCTGTGATCTGGGGAAGGAAGACCAACACTTTGGAGTTTGCAACCCTCACCATCTCAGAGGCTGAGGATGGAGAATGCTAGTCCACATGGGATGGTACCAAAGGGAGCCAGGTCACCAGGTTTAAGGCCTCCACCACCAGGAGTCCATGATCCCCTTGGTCTCTGGAGCCACCGAGCCACGAAGTGGGGTTTCTTCCAGCACCCCACTGAATGAGGCCTCTTTCACCCTAAAGAGGATGCATTTGTACCTGTGGGCATGTTCTGTGCAGGAGCGCTTGCATGTTGCAATTACCCAACAAATCATACCCTCTTGCTCCTTCCACAGTGCACAAGTCAGCAGTTACCCCACAGCCAGGCCGGGCTGCCTCCTCCTCTCAGATCACAGCCAAAGCTTTCCCTGCCAGATGTCTTTTGGTTGGTGAAATGAACTGGGCCTTGGAATTAAATTCAAGCTAGTGTCCTGGGCTTGCCTCCTACTGAACAACACCAAAGCACTGTATAAATGTAAGTTATTGCTAATGTTATTTGTACCCTTAATTTTTAGGTCTCCTGTCTCTTCTCCAGACCCCAGAGGCCACCACCCACCCCCAGGCTTCCAGGGATCCAGGCCAAAAATCTATTCCCTGCTACTTCTACTCTCCTCTTCCTTCTCCCAGGCTCCACCAGCTCAGATTCCTGGCTAGTGTTCTACTGCGTGGGTGTCCTACACCTCCCCATTAGGGTCCTGGGATTTGTGGGTCCTACTCTACCTCCCAGAGGTGTCTGAGACCAACCCCGAGTTATAGACAGGATTCCAAGGAGGTTGGAAGGGGTCGCAGACCACCTAAGTGGGCACCGCTCTTCCAGGAATCAAGAAAAGGAAAGGTTCTAGGGCCACCTCCCAGTCAGTGATCTCCAGACTGCAGTTGGAGCTGCTGTGCCAGAATGATGACCCCAACCCCCCCAACCCCCAAAGTGAGGAACCACTGAATCCCAGCTGTGCAGCACCCTTCAGTGGAGCTGAGGGCTACAAGCCACCCTGGGCATACTACCCCAAAAAAGTCCACCCAGAGGGGCTTCTTGTCTGGAGGGTCCTGCACCTCAAGATCTGGTGCTGGGTTACACTTGTTTCCACCAGCCTTGTGGAGAGGAGGATAGGCCCTTACTCAGAGGAGGCATCTAGCTCTGGGCAGCTCCAGTTGCTCCCAGAGAGATGCACTGGGCATGAGAAAAGAGACTTTCAGCTCAAGCAGGAGGGTGAGAGCAGTGGATCAGCTGGGCTTGGACACCAAAAAGACTCTGCTTCCCCATCAGGGTGGCAGCTCCTGGCATCCTGGTCTCCTTCAATTGCTATTTCAGAGCAGGCAGACTAGCAGGTCAGTCCTGATGGCCAAGGCTGAAAGCACCGAAAAAGTAGTATATGCCCCATGCCCAGGGACTCCAGGGCCTTTTGGACCTGCACCCGCTCAGCTCACAAACCGGTTCTTGACCGGGGTCTGTACCTAGGGTGAGAAGCAGAGAACACGTTTGAGGCTCACTTACACACACACTTACTCACACACTCAAGAGAGAGATTTGGAGGTGACAGTGCCCCAAAGTCGATGTGACTCTTGAAGAGGCAAGAGAAGAGAGTCAAGGCTGTGCGAACGCAGTCCTCTAAATAAACACCATTTCCATGGTTTTAATAAGCAAAATAGGAAACCATTTTAATAACCAAAAAACAGAAACCAGTCTGAATAAAACTACAATAGACTAGGTTTTAATATTTTCATATCATAAGCAGGGTTTGAAATTGATCCCTTATTTTACATGAAATAAAAACAATTTCTGTTGCGGCAAGTTTGATTTCAACACAGTTGAATCCGTAAAAACCGAAGCTCATTTCTGATGCAGGACGAATATCCACAATATTTAAAACTGCAAGCACCATGCGGTTCATACAATCTTGTTATTACTGTTAATTTATCAACTAATACAAACTAAAAAAAAATGCATCCGGCCAGCAGCGCCAGCAATTTCAAATGGGAACTAAAAATATGCTTTTATTTTGGTATTTTTGTCAGTGCAACTTAAATCCTTTTACTGACCTGCAGAAAAAAAGTAAAAATAAAGAAAACACCCAGATCTTCCCTATAACTATTATACAACTGAAGGGGGGAGGATACCACCAATAACTATTCCCACTATCTCAAAAGCAGGAAAAGAAACACAATGCATTGGTCTAAAGAACGCACTTGAAAGTTGCAAAATTACTTGCCAATGTTTGGGTTTCTGGTACATTCTGAGCGTGGCAATTGGTTTAATGCAAGCTCTGGTGACCACTGGCCAATGTCAGGGATGGCCAAGGCGGTCACCCTAAGAACGCTACGGGGCCCTGCAATTAGTGAAGGCCTGGAGGGTTTCAAAGGGACCCTGGGGTGATTCTAGTTACAATAAAAAGCATAAAGGAAAAGATCTATTTTCCTTTCCTTTCTTGTTAGGGGAGTCAATTTAGCCATAAGACAAGGCAGGGAGTGAGTACAAGCCAGGGCCTCCTGGGTGCGGAACTCCGCAGCTCGCCCTGCCCTGCCCTTGTACTCAAGAGCTGGGACCGCGGTCTTCTCTCTCCACACCAACAACATAGAAAACTAAAGCTGGAGGAAATAGGGGACCTAATGGAGATAGGGGAAGGGAAGAAAACATGCAACTTCCAAGGGTGCCCCAAGACAAAGTTGTTTTCTGATGCAAAATGCCCAGAACTTTTTTCCTTTCTTTTCCTTTTTTCTTTTTTTTTCTTTTTTTTTACTTACAAACAAAAATTCCATAATAATAAACCCAAACAAAGACACTCAGCTTGTTGCCACGTTTTCTAAGCGGTTTGGCGGGTCGGGTATTTACAAGCCGACTGCCGGGACTGAAACCCGGCATGCAGACGCTGGAGTTTCCAAACTGCGATCCCTTCTCACCCAAAGAAATAAGGGGATTATGATCCATGATCAACAACATGCTAAAGTTAAACAAGAAAATGGTACAAAATAGAAATTATTACCATACATGTCCAGCATGCAGGATTAATATTTTTAATGCAGATTTTCGTATTTTTTCTATATAATCGAGCAGGCAATAAAACTGATGAGATTTGCGCGCCGAACGTCCTAACTGAGGCCCGCGTCTCGGGGCTGAGAGCCAGTGTTCTCCGGACTCTGAACAGTCAGGTCCTCTGTCTTTCCTTTGCTCGGCCTCGCCTCGCGCCTGCCGGGACGCCAGAGTCCCTCTCCTCTCCTCTCCTTGCTGCTCTCTTCCTGGGGCGGGCTGTGCTCCCGGCGACAAAGCAGTGGCCCGGGCTTAACGCTCAAAGTTCATAAAGCCAGGAGTCTTCTGACGGCCTTGGGGACTCAGGGACTATGCCTCGCCGCCCTCCAGCCTGGAGAAAGTTGCTCCCGGACTTCCCACCCGCTCGTCTCTCTCTGGCTCGAGTCTAGGAGGCGGCGCTGGCGTGCGCTGCCCTCGCCTTAGCCAAGGTCCCCTGCCCGCTCGCGCGCCCGCCCGTCGCCCGCGGCCCGCGCGCCCTTCCTCCCTCTCGCTCAAGTCAAACAGGTCAAGGCTGGGGCCGCGGCAGGGACAGGGTCCAGGGGAGTCCGGGACTGGGGGCACGCGACAGGGAGTCCGGGCCGGGGCAAGGGCGGGGGCCGGGACTCGCCACGACTCACAGAAAGAACTCGGGAGAGGAGGGGCTGTCGCTGGTGGAGCCCGCCTCCCTGAAGCCGGAGTTGGCGAGTTTCTCGCACTTGACCTTGTAGGCGTCTCTCTCGCGGGCCAGCCGGGACACCTCCTGCTTAAGCTGCTCCACCTGCTGAATGAGCTGTGTCTTCTCATTCTCCAGGTGGTGTTTCTGCTGGACGCGTTTATACCTGCATGACTGGGCGTAGCCCCGGTTCTTCAGCGTCCGCCGCTTCTGCTTCAGGCGGATCACCTCGTCCTTGGTGAAGCCCCGCAGATGACGGTTCAGCTCGCGCACTGACATGGAAACGAGCTGGTCGTCGGAGAAGCGATCCTCCACGCTGCCGTTGCCGCCCACAGCCGTCGCCGACGCTGCCGCGTGCTGCCCGGGCCCGGGGTGGCTGGTGGGTAGTTGTTGCGCTGGGCTGGCGGCGCTGGACGGCGGCGGCGACGCTTGGTGATGGTGGTGATGGTGTGGGTGCGCGTGGGGGCCTAGCTCGTCGTGGGCCACGCCGGCTCCCGGGTACGCGTGGTGCGGGTGAGGGTGATGGTGGTGGTGGTGGTGGTGCGCGCCGCGGAAGCCGTCAAAGCTCTGCAGCGGCTGTGGCACTGGGTGCGAGCCGATGAGCGCCTCCACCGCGTCCTCGGGCGTCAGGTTGAGCGCCTCGGGGTTCATCTGCTGGTAGTTGCTCGCCATCCAGTACAGGTCCTCGAGATGGGTCTTCTGTTCGGTCGGGCTGAAGCTGGGCGACGAGGGCACCGAGCTACACGGCGTGCTGAGCGGTGTGGAGGACACCGAGCCGGCTGGCTGCAGGCGTGTGCAGGGCCTGCCCGGACGCTCCGTGCGCCCCAGAGGCTCCTTCTTCACATCGAACTTGAGCAGGTCGAAGTCGTTGACGTACTCCATGGCCAGCGGGCTGGTGGGCAGCTCTGGCCCCATGCTCAGCTCCGCGGCCATCGCTGACGCGAGGCGCAGCCGCTGCTGCCGCCCGGGAAACTTTGCGGCCGGCCGGGGCGCGCTGAGCTAAGCGCGGGCGCGGGGGCGAAGAGCGGCGAGCCGGGGAGGCGGGGAGCCGAGGGCGCAGCGGGCCGGGGCCGCCGGCCAAGCCTTTGTCTGGGGACGCGGCGGCGCGCCGGAGAGTCCCGAGGCTGCCTGCACGGCCCCAGAGCTCGGGGCTGTGCCCACACCGGGACCGGGCCGGGTCGAGCCGGGCGGGGCGGAGAGGCGAGCGGGGCGCACGGTGGGGCGGAGGGGAGGCGTGGGGCCAGTGCCCGCCGCTCGCTCTCTACCTCTCTTGCTCTTAAGCTCTCTCGCTCGCAGCCGCTCGCAGCCAGGCGGTGCAGCTGTGCCGGATCCTGCACCGCTGCTGCCTTTTATCGCTTTCCTGATGTCACCGGGGCGCGGGGGCCCGGGCTGCCCGGCGCGCTGGCCAATAGCTGCACGGCCTCCGCGGCCCAGCGGCGCAGGGCGGGGCGCGCCTGACAGCTCCCCCGCCCCCCGCGTCAGCTGACTGGCGGCCCCAGCAGCCCGGGTGCCGAGGAGGCCTGGCGGAGGGCTGGAGCAGAGTGGGACGGACGGCCTGGGCCCAACCCCCCACACCCTCCAGGTCCCAGTCCCCGCACTCTCGCCTTCTGTGCGCGCCCCACCTCTGGACCAAGCTGCCGCTTCCACCCGCTGGCGCGCTCTCCTTGCTCTATACCCTCCGCACCCCCACCCCCAGCCCGTGTCACCCCCAGGGAGGCTCAGAGTGAGCTCTGGGACAACGCCTTCCGGGCCCTTTGTTCCCCAGCGGCCCCCGCCCAGTGTCCTCGCGACTTCTGGCCGTGCGAGTGTGTGCCGTGCGAGCCTGTGTTTCTGGAGGTCTGCGCGTATTTGTGTGTTGGGGAGAACGAGGTTGGATCTCTGAGAGTTGTGTTCAGACCCAACTCTTAACCTCAGGGGACCTTTCTCGTGCCAAGAGAGGGCCGTCCCCCTCCTGGCGGGTGCGGTGGCGGAGCCCTGAGATTCGACTCCCCTGGCCCCGGCCGCTCCCGCGCTCACCCCACCCCCCAATGCTCACGATGAAGGCGAATGGGAAAGAATCGGCCAAAAGGCTCTGAATCCCTTTCCCCCGCCAGATGCACGAAAACCTGAGCGCCTCGAAGCTCGGGGCCGAGGCCAGCCCGGGACCGTGCTCCCAGTGGCTCTCGGCTGCTGGGGAACGGGCCCTGTTTTTGTTTGAACGTTTTGTAACGATTAAGCAGATCCCGGCGTCAGCCCGCCGCGGAGAGGCTCAAACAGGCATAAAGTGCGACCCCAAGTGGCCACTGTGCGCAAAGGCGCCCCGAACCGCCCGGCCCACTGCCGGAAGGCTTGGACGGCGCTTCGGACCCAGCCAGGTCTCTCCACCTGGCCCAACCCGAGCCAGCCCATATCGCAGGCTGTATGTGCGCCAGAACCCAAGACAGGTTCCCCTCGAGCCACGCACAGGTCCTCCGGTCCGGTCTTCATACTCAGCCGCGAGTCCCGCGCTGATCGTCCCAGCTAAAATCCGGAACCCCCGCCTTCAGGGGTGCTCATTAGCGGCTCCCCACTCCAGAAAGTCCTGGGTGGGGAAGGTCCGGTGGCCGACAGGGGAAACGGCACAGTGAAGGGACCCAGGGCAGTCAGATGAGAAATCTCCCTGGAGCGCAGACGGGTGACCGGAGCGCACCGCACTAGGCATCCAGACAGCGCTACGCGCTGCTCGCCCTCCCTACCCAGGTCCGTGATGGCCGGAATTAAGGAGTTCTTCCCCAGACTCCGGCCCTGGCGCTGAAAGCGGATAAATCGCGAATTCGCTGGACCCGGAGACCCGACCCGCCTCCCGCGTCGCCTTCTGCTTTGCAGCTTTGGGCGCGCGCAGCGAAAGGCAGGAGAAGCGTACACTGGGTGAGTGTGTCCCAGCTGCTGTCTGCGCGGGACCAGCACGACTGACGCCGCGCGTAGGGGTCAAGTGAGCCACATCAGTGCGGACGCGGCCAGATTTTTTTAAGTGTTAGCAGGTAAAATATTTGCCTCCAGTTAATCTAAAAACCCTCCATTCTCTTGCGCCTTTGGGGAGGCTGGGGTAGGGCGTGGTCTTAGACCGCCTCTTTTTAATAAAATGAATGTATTTTAACTAAAACTTTAACTCAAAGATTTGGATTGGCAACTAACGCTGGGAGAGCCCGTCTGCAACCCCCTTGGAGAAGCCGAGATTACTCTCGGCAGGAGTAATTCGGCCTCCTGTGCGGAGAGCTTGGGCCTGGGCCGTGCCGAAGCGCCGCCCCTTCCCGAAGCTGGAGGCTGGGGACACGCACCCACCCTGTAAGTGTCCCTATCCTGTTCGCACGCAGTGAGCGCACACTCTCACTGTGGCTCTGTGGGGGGCGTTTCTAGGCCACCCTGGACCGGCTGTCTCGCGTCTGTGCAGACTATGGCTCTGGCCTCAGGCGACCAGGGCAGGACAAACACACCGGGCTCTCTTGGTACGGACTGAACTCGGGCCCGCAGAGACTTCTCTCCTGAACCCTAAGAGACCCGCGTCGGCAGAGTGTGTCTGACGTTGCGACCCTCTGCGTGGGCACTAAGGCGGTGGGCCAGGCTGTCACCCCCGCCCGTCTGTCCCCTCCTGTCTGCCTGACCCTTGCCGTGGAGGACTGAAACCCGAATTTCAAGAGTGTGGCCCGTCGTGGCCCTGGGGATTCCTGTGGCCCCAGCTCTGTGGTTCCAAACCTCCCGTTCTCCTGCCTCCGTCTCAGGGGCTGTAGGACTTGGGCTTCGTCTGGGCAAGCGCCCTTCTCTTTGTTCCCGTGCCTCTGTCTCTGTTGTGGTCACTCCCTTCCCCTGGACTTTGGCTGAGATATCTCTGTCCGTCCCTAGGCTTACCTCCCCACAAGATCCGTTTCTTTGCCGTTCTCCCAACGTAGCTACTCCCTCTTCTCCCCACCCTCCGGCTACCCCCTACCAAAAAATGTTGGAAACAGCCCCACCCCTGCCAGGCTCCGGCTGAGTGAGGGAGACACGCAGGTTCCCCGGTTCCCGAAGAGTGAACGCCGCTGTTGAGCAGCTGACCACTATTGGTGGCCCGACCTCCTCCCCGACCCCGGCACCACTGCACTGGGCCGTGGGGTTTCGGAGCCCCAGGCCCTGTGGCCTCCGCTCCACACTGCCGCCGGGCCGCTTCTCCGTGCCGGGCGCTCAGGAGGCTGCACCCCATCTCTAATAGACAGGTGGGGCCGGGGGTGCTGCTGTATACCATTGACTGGGAGTCCGACACACTGGAAGAAAAAGAAAAGAGATGGGAGGAGAAGTGAAGACCCGAGGAGAAGCAAAGGGGAGGCCAAGAAACACAAGAGCAGTGCGCCAAGTCCCAAGCCTCTTTAAAGGAAAGCTGAGGATCTTCAGCGGCCAGATCCCAGGTTACTGAACAGCTTGTTGTCTCCAGCCGCCAAAACTCCAGAACTCCAATTTGAGGCTTTCACTCAAAAGCGACCCCCCTTCTACCCACTGTTGGGCCAGAGGCTGTGCGTTCGAGAGCACCACCTTGGGATTCTTTAGTTACAGATGGTGATGGAGAAAGCTCTGCAGCCAGCGCAGAGCCTCGGGGCACTCAGGGTGGGGTGGAAGGGATAGGTTATTCCCTAGGGGAGCGCGGAGCCCATCGCCAGCCGCCGGGCAAGAGGTTCAGGGCGCTGTTCCCACCGGCCCCCACTCAGCCAACCGGATAATTCGAGACGGGCTCTGTGGCTGCCCTCCCGCGCGCCTGCAAACCAGAGCGGCGCTCCTGGCAGCCACGTTCAGCCCGAAGGTGTGCCGTTCACCCGCCGTTTCCCTGAGGGTTGCAGGTGGTTGGTGAGCGAGCAGGCGTCTCTGTGCGCACCTGGGTGCGGTAGGAGGCGCGCAGAAGGTGTGCGTGCCTGCCTGTACGTGCGTGTTGGCTGGGGAGGCGCAGCACGCGGGATACGGGAGCCTGAAACTTCCAGCACCAGAGCCCGGTGGGTTGCAGAGTTGTACTATTCTGGGTCGCCAAGCAGAGGCCAGTGGTCCCAAGAGCCCCACGGGCAAGTTCTGCCAGGGAGGGACCTGAGTCAGGGGACCGCCCTCCCCGCAGGAGCCTGCCTACTGCGTTTTCATCACCCAGACGTAGTGTCACCTGTCTCTTCCAAGGAGCCCTGAGTTCTCTGCCAACCTTTTCTGTGGCTCCCACTCCCTGGGAGCCTCCAAAGGTCTGTGGCTTCCAAGAAGAGGGAGGCAGGAAGGTTTTTGTTTGTGGGTTTTTTTTCTCCACCCTTCCTCTTCCTCTTTCCCAAAGGCAGCTGTCACTTCCACTTTCACTGCCCCACACAACTGCTGTATTCCAATCCAGTATTTCCAGAAAGATATTCTTGGGGTTCTGGGTCCTGGGAGCCTTTAGGCAGCCAAAGGACACAGCTGAGTTACGCTGACTCTGCAGAGACCTTACCCAGAACCCGGGCCGCCTCCCTGGGGCCAGGGGCCCTCCCCCCACCCCCATACACACGCTTGGGAGTGGAAATTGATTATTAAAACTCTCGCCTGCCTCTTTTTACTTTGCTTTAATGTAACTACTTAAAAGTTTTAGATTACTTATATAGCTCACTTTCTATTTCTATCAGCGCTACGTTGGATAACCACTCGGCTGTATTGGCTCCAATACAGATGGGATATTTGATAATAATATTCACTCTCATTGGTACAGGAGTTTGCAGAGCCTTTTATCGTTCTCTTTTTCATTCGACTATCACAATTCTATGGGGTAGCAACTATTCTTTTCCCTGGTCTATGGAGATAGGTAGGCAGGCAGGTAGATAGGTGAGTGGATACAGGTGTATAGCAGTATCCTAAGAGCTTTGTGCATGTGAACTCATACAGTCGTCACAACTACCCAATGCGATGGGCAGGATTATCCTCATCTTACACAAAGATAGGGCTTTGTGAGGGTAAAGGATTTCTTTGAAGTTACACAGTGGTGATGAGCTGGAACCTCTGGTCCCAAGTTCAGTGCTCTGAATACTATGAAGTGTGTGGTCTCTATCTTGACTGGGTAGCATTCTGGGGGATCCAGGCGTCAGCACAGTTCTTCTCCAGCTGTTCTCTGGGTCAGGATTTCCAGTTCTCCACAGGATTAGGGATTCTGTTCAGGTCAAGGCTGAGCCTCTACCAAGTACCAAGTCCCTGCCGAAGACTCAACTGCAAGGGCAGTGTTTAATGTGCTTTCTTGTCAATGGCAGCCACTCACCCTGGGGCTCCTTCTCTTTCCCTTTTCTAGTCCCTGGCTCTCTGGAGCTGGAGAGAACCCAAGCAGGAGTGTAAGCAGAGGAGAGAGGCTTTGCAGAGTACTCTCCTCCTGTCCTTTTACCTTTGGCCTCAGCCTGACCTCTGATCTTGGTCCTGATCCTTGATCCTGCCTTTGGTCCTGGTCCTTGATCCTTCCTCTGGTCTGAGTTTGACCCTTAGCCCCAATTAATCCCTTTCTTAAATATCAGGGGAAAGATAGGGGAAGGGGGAGGCTCAGTGCTAATGAGAAGCTCACTGCCACTCAAAGCCACTGTTCAGTGAAGGGTGACCAGGACAGTTTCCTCCCCACCACTACATCTCCCCAAACCATGACCCCAGAGCCAGTGTTAGAGATTCTGAAACCTCATTACTGCTCCCCAGGATGGAGGTTCTCACTCCCATAGCCCAACTGTCACTGTGTGTCCATCCTTCTGCCTGACAGTCTCTCTGGTTCTCCATCTGGTGCCGTCACCTTTATCCAAGCCACATTCATCTTTTGCCTAGAGGACTGCAGAGGCTTTGGCTCTGGACATTCTACTTCTCCACAGGGCAGTGGAGCCAGTTTTTATATGAATCTGATCATTCTGTCTCCCCCTCTCCCACTCCCTGGCTTAAATATAAATTCCTTTAATACTTGACAAAGGAACCAAATTCCTTAGCATAGCCTTCAGGCCCAGGATGATCTGTCCCTGCCAACTTCTCCCACCTCATCTTTCATTGCATTCCCCTCTCAGAATGCTCCAAGCACATCGACTTCTTTAAGTTCTTCCACAGCCCAAGCTGTGTTCTGCCCCAGGGCCTTTGCACATGCCATTTCCCCCACCTACAATGGATCAATCTTTTGTTTCTGAAGAACTTAGGCAGAAGAGGTGGTCTGCGGATCTTCCCAGGCCTTATAGGGATTTGAATGCATCTGGGCATGGGCAAGGGGGAAGAGCCGACTAGCAAGGACAAAGTCCTGGTCCTCCTAGGGAAATCACATGCACTGGAGCCATATAGCAGAGTGGATACCTCCATTCCTTCCTTCTTCAATTCAGGAAAGTTCAAGGAAATGGTTTGGTCAGCTAAATGTTTTTCACCTGAGAAAACGTGTTACACAGGTTCCTGAACTACAGTCTGATTTTATAGGTCTGAGTACAGCCCAGGAATTTGCATTTCAATAAGTTCTCTAGGTAATTTTGATGCATGGCGTCCAAGAAACACTTTGAGAAACTAGATAGAATTTGACTGTGAGCTCCTGGAGGAATGTCTGTGTCCCTCATAGCCAATGCAATGCCCACACCAGGAGGAGCTCAATTTACGGTTATGAAATGAATGAATGAATGAATGAATGAAGTTAACAGCCAGGCAAATGCTGAGTCTTCCTTACAGAGCAATGTCTTAGAATTCTCAGGCCTTTTCTGCACACCTTTCTGCCCCCTCCTCTCCCTTAGTTAACGGTCATTCCTGAACCAAGCCTTACTCCTGAGACCAAACACCAACTCAGAGGAAATCTGTATCATTTGAGTCCTTCCACCCCACTGGCCTCCCTGCTTTCTCCCTCCTTTGTCTGGATGCTCTTCCAGCTTCTTACCATGTGCTCTTAGCAGCTTGGGGTGCAAACTTCTGGATACAGGGGACACGGGTGGCACCTGCTGACTGCCTCAGGATCTGCTGCCTGGGGCTGTTTGGCTGTGCCGAAACCCGGGCTCAGTTCAGCCAGGAGCTACTGTGGTCATTCAATCTCTTTTTCCCCTTTTATCTTTTTAGAATGAGTTATACAAGACCACTTCCTCAATGTGAAGAAAAAATGCAACGATGTAGTTTTAACATCTATGTCTATAGCTACGGCTTGCTTTTTATTTTCACTCAGCAACTTCTGTATCAATACATCGAGATCTTTTTAGATCTTCTTCCTTTTTAACTAATGCATAGCATCCTGTCCAGTGGATGCCCTGTGCTTTTTTTATCCAGTCCTGTATGGATGGACATTTGAGCAATATCTAATCTTTTGCTATTGCAAACAATGCTGCAACTCATGCCTTTTTACATGCTCCTTTTTGCCCTTGTGCACACATTTCTCTAGAAAACAAGAAATGAAATTGCTGGCTTGAAAGATGTACGTATTTTCAATGTCAATACTGTCAAATTACCCTCTAACGAGATGGCTTACTTAATTTTCCATCAGGTAACCTGTTTCCCCACAGCCACATCAACAGTGGATTTTATCAAGGTTTTTCATTTTTGTGCCAATTTTATAACCAGTGCTGAGAGATGAGGGTTCGGAATGAACGTGGCTTCTTTCCTTCCCTCCAGGAAGTTGCGAACCTTCCCACCATCAATGAGAGGTGCTGTGCTGGCAATGCGTCCATGATGCTGGCAGATCCTAAGCAAATGAGCCCTTGGTTCTATTGGGGGAAAGGGAGAGGGGGCAGATAAGGCTGCAGAGAAGAGGTGACACTTGACTAAGGCTTTGAAGGCTGAGCAGAAATTTGTCAAACATGGAAATGCCGGAAGACCTGGTGGTGGGAACAGTCCAAGAAAATGCATGGAGCAAATCCACTGGCTCATGCACTTGGGGAGCTCTATCAGAAAGGGTGGAGATAGAGCTGGAGGCTTCTTCAAGAGCCAGCATTAGAAGGGCCTTGAATGCCATGCCAAAGAGTCAGAGCTCTGTCCTGAGGGCTAGAAGTTCAGCTCCACATAGGCAGGCATCTTTTTTGGTTCACTGTCAGGCATCTAGTAGGTGCTCAGTAAATATTTATGAAAATGAAAAGGGGAATCTCAAAGATATTTAAGCCACATGCTTAATTCTCCCTCATCTCTTATGGAGACAAGCACGCTCATTACCAGGGACTGTGATCCAGGCTCCATTCTGGATGCTGGAGAGGCTGCACGGACAAGCCAAGCTCAGGAATCCTTTCCTGGGTTGCAGCCCCCTCTCCCAGCCCTGCGCCAGGTCCCTTTCGCCTCTGCCCATTAGAGATTGCTTTTGGTTTCTGTGTTGACAACCCCCGTTTCTGTGTTTGGAGCGGCTGTTCAGTGCCATTTCCTGATTTAATATCAGCGCCAGCGTGGAGCAAGGATGCACAGTTAGCAGTTTTTGCTCCAAGTATTTTTCAAGTTCCCTTTTGATGTAAGGGTTGGGTTTGCAGCTTCCCTGATTTTGCCGAGCAGGGAGGAAGAAATCAGGGAAGGAGCTGGGAGCCGGAGGTGGGAGGGGAGGAGGAAAGAACGCTGAGAAGATTCATCCAGTCTAGCTGAGCTGAGAGACTCCAAGCTCCTTTCTGCAAGGGGATGGCTGAGGGCTCAGCAAAGACAAGGGGGCAGGATGCAGGGTCTGCTGGCAGGTGTGGACTCCAAAGCAAGGCTGCTGTCACCCTTCTGTGTGGGTGTAAAGATGCACATACATGTCTGTGCATACATGTCTCTGTCACAAAAACAAAGGGCTAAAAATCTTGAATAAGCTAACACAGTGCAATTCAAAGCACCAGGAAATTAAAACAAAATTGGCCCGCCGAGAAACTTGAGATAGGTACAGGTCCCAGCAGTGCTCAATTTTGTTTTGTTTTTTTGTTTTGAGTGAGCATCTACTATACCCAGGGATTTCTGCAGAGCTAAGTGCTAAAACCAGGAACTAAAGAGTTCATCTTCTGGTGGGAACGGATCTTTTTCACCACACTATGGTCAGTGCAGTGATGGAAGCATGCTTGGGGGCAGTGCACACACAAGAACACGCATGTGCACAGACACACACACATACACACTCGAGGACAGGGCATAGGGAGAGACTGGCACTTCTTTGCCAGAGTCCTTGAAGGTCCTGGCCCCCCAACTATAGGCACCTGTGTGACCTACTACTGGGTCTCCTTTCTGCCTCTACTACCACCCACCTGTGGGACTCTTCCTCTGAGACCCTCTGTGTCATTTTGGATCTTCTGAGAAGCAGAAGGCAGAACAGGATTAGATGTACAGGAGGTTTATGGGGGAAACACCTGTGGTGGACAAAGAGGAGGCAGGAAGACTGCAATGCAGGCTTCACATCTGTGCTATCACCCCCATTTTACAGGCAATGAAGCTGAGGCTCAAATAAATTAAACCACTTGCCAGAGGTCACAACTAGCAAGTGGCAGAAAAAAGATTCGAAGCGTGTTTCACTCTCACCATTGCTCTAGACTGCTTTGGCCAGGAGGAGGACTGGGCGGACAAGTGGGAGGCTTGTTTCTCTCTTTGCATCCATCTTTCCTGCTGTTGATCCCTGGGTGGTGTTAATGGTGCAGCCCCCAAGAAGACCAGTGCTAACGCCAGCTGGTCAGTTCTAAGCGGAAGGCCCAGAATGCTCACCTGAAGTAGGCATGTTCCAGCAGCCACATAGCTGTCTTTCTCTTGGGCATCACCTCCCCCAGGAAGTCCCCCAGGCTGGCCCATGTTTCTGTAGCACCTCATACACACTGTGCCCAAAGTATCTGCTATGTCTGTGTCTACTCCCAAACTCAGCCTCTCTAGGACCAAAACCAGGTCTGACTCATGTCAGGGTCCCCAGCAGCTAGCACATGGGGACCTGACACTGGAGGGGTGGAAATACATGGACATGATGCCGGCTGGTCCAGGGCATCAGGAAGACAGGCTGGGAGAGCATGGGACCCTTGTCGTGAAAACCATTGCTTTGTGCAGCCTGCACTTCCCGGCCTGGCCACCAGGGGCCTCATCAACCCCCAGGCAGTGTTAACAACTGGGCTTCTTGGGCTTCTCCAGCCTCTGCAGCAAGTCAGCGCCTCCCTCCCCGGCCCCAGCTTCTCTTCAGGGCCAGGCCCAGGCTCACACCCTCGCTTTCCAAGGCCTCAGCATCTGCTTGGCTGCCCAGTGGGTAGCCCCAGCCAAGGAGGAGAGTTATTTTTATTTATTTCTTCTTAATCATGAACTTAATTTAGCTGCTAATCAGGTTACCATGGTGACTTGCACTGGATTTATAGCAGTTTCCTAAAGTGCTTTTTTTCACTCTCTTTTGGGTAAACGAATAAAATTTGGGTGATGCGCAAGGCGCATAAATATTGGGTGTCCTAGAAAAAGGTCAGACGCATCCATTTTGTGTTTGCCTCTTGCTCTGCCTGGTGTGCTGAAGAAAGAGCCATGACTCTGGACAGACCTCAGTTTCCTCTCTTCTGCCCTCCTTTTAAAACCTTCAGTGGATCCCTGTGGCCAACCAGGTAAGGCCTGAGATTTTTGCGACACTTTCAAGGCCTGCCCCCTGTAGAGTCCCCTCCCTGATGCTCTACCTTGCAATTGCCTGTGCTGTTTCCCCGCATCCTCCTGCATCCTGTTCCTTTGCTTGTGCTGTGCCCTGGGCCTGGAAAGCCCTTTCCAGACAGCAGGGGAGCCCTCAGCCCTCGGAGACCTCCAGAAGGGTTAATTCCTCTCTCCTCTGTTGTGGGAGTCACAGGAGCCTGGCTCGTCTTAGGATCGCTCCCATGCAATGCGTTATTTGAGAACACTTTCGAGCACTCTTACCGGCCCCACTGTCGCTCCGTTGCGGGGAGGGGAGGGATAATGCTGGCCAGCCCACGAGAGCAAGGCAGGGAAGTCAGCATTTAGACAGCTTTCCGGATTTCACTGTGTGGGAACCTCGCCCCGTGTTCCATCCAGATGGTTGGAGGCACAAAGAGGGACTCACTCCGTCTCCGCTCTGCGTTTTACCCTATGGGCTCAGAAGCTCTCCCGCCTAAAGCTTACTGGAACCCCTCCCAACCCAACCCTCCCGCTGCCCCCACCCCCATGGCTCCCAGAAGGGAGAGTGTCTCCAAGCTGGAGACCACAATTTCCAGGCTTCCCCTGAGGACCTTGGGGCCGGCTGCCAATCAGTCCTGGGATCAGCCACAGTCCATTAGCAAATGCCCAGGGCTTAAGACGCCAACAGAGCCACCAGGCATTGGCGCCAGATCCTGCTCAGGGAACCCAAAGCCACCTTCAATTATTATCTTGGCCTTTGTAATCAGACAAACTGGACCCATAGGCCATGGGCTGGTTCACTAAGCTCTGAACCACCACCCCTCCAGCCCCCAGCCCTGGCACTCGGAGCTCACCAGGCACCCTCCACGTCTGGATGTGGGTGCAGGCCCCACAGGAGACCACTCTCTGAACCTCCTGTGTCACAGAGAAATAGCCCAATCCCTTTGCAGCAGCCCACACTGGGGGTGAGGCTGTGTGAGTTCACTAAGTTGCCACCCCTCTCTGAGCCTCACTTCCCCATCTGGAAGATGGGGCTGTAGTCATGGTGGATGTGCTGACATCAATAATCATGGGCTTATTTTTACTTCTGGCCCTTTAGAACTTGGAGTCTGAAGAACTGGGTGTAAATCCTGGCTCTGCACTTCTATTTGATTTTGCTTCAAGATCAAGGCCAAGGAGAGGAAAGGTGGGTTCCTAGAATGCCTGTGGGGGGGTGAGGTTAGCAGGCCTCGACAGCTACAATAGTGAACAAGGAGGGAATGGCTGTGATATGCCAGGCAAGCCCTGAATGGCTGCAGCAACTTCAGCAGGGATGTTTGTCCATTTGTACCTGCAGAGGAATTCTGGTCAAAATGAGTCAGGGAGTCTGGGGCTGGGGAGTAGAAGGACAGTTTCCTCTTCTCGAGTATGGAAGGACCCAGGAATCCAGACATAATTGCCCAATTGAGAGAGTTTGGGCTTCTAATTCTAACTCAGTGGCACACTCACTGTGTGATCTTGGGCAGGTCACTTAACCTCTCTGGGCTTCTAAGAGTTTTTCTAGAGACATCAAATCCCACTCAAATGAGGGTGGGACTTTATGCCCTTCAGGCCCCATTCCAGCATGTGAACTTATCAAACTGGTTCTGGCCCATCCAGCAGCAGTTGTGGGTGGGGAGGAGGAGGAAGATTATGACTTTTGTAAAAAAACTCAGAGTAAATCACAGTAACCCCTCATGCCACCGGGGGCTGCCTTACTCCACCCCTGCAAATACCTTAAGGTGGAATTAACAAGTACCCATTCCTGCTAATGACTCAACAAACACCTAGCATGAAGGAAAGCAGGGAACCCCCCACCTGCCTGGGTTCAAATCCCAGCTCTGCCATTTCCTAGCTGTGTGGCCTTGGGCAAGTTATCTAACCTTTCTATGTCTGCTCCTCCCACATGTACAATGGGACTGATAGCAACATACATCTCCTTGGATTGTTGGGAGGATTTAGTGAGCAAATACACATTAAGCACTTAGTGTCGTGTGTTGATCATTATGTACCAAACATTTCCCCCATACGTTCGTTCTAAAAGCTGCTATTATTAGCCCCATCTTACACCCAAGAAAACTGAGATGTAGAGAAATCCACCCTCTTACCTGGGCCTGGTGCCCTAACTCAGTGCATTTCCCATCAGCCCTTGCTGCTCCCACTTCTGCTCAATGTGATCAATGGTCTCACTGACTTGTTTTGCAAAGCAAGTTTATACAGCAGTGGAAACAGAGAAGGGGGCAGGGAGTTCATTAAGGGCAGGTGAGCCACGGATCAATCTTAACACCATTGCAGGAGAGACGACTAGACATTAGGATGTGATGCAACAGGATCATCACAACACCATCTATGAAGGCTTCCAGCCAAAAATCGAGTGTAACTCAGGCCAAAAATCGAGTGTAACTCAGGCCTCTGGGTATAACCGCCAGTTTCCAGGAAACACAAGGGATGGAGGAACAGGTTAAGCATCACCACAAGGAGGCGATCAGCTGAATCAAGAATAGGAAACTGTCTGCAGAAGAAAGGACCCAGATTCATCAAGAAATAAATGGCATTTGAAAAAGAGAAATAAACAACAGTTTTAAATGTGAGGAGAAAAGGGGGGGCTGTTATGAAGACACTTAAGAGACATGTCAATCCAGTGCAACATCTATAGCCTGACTTAAACAAACTAAATGTAAAAAGACAGTTCTGAGAACATTGGGAATATTTGAATCTCAACCCCATATTAGATATTAAAAGAACTGGCTTTTCGTTTTGTTAGATGTGATAATGATATCGCAGTCATGTTAAAAGAAATTTTAAGCCTTTATCTATTAGCAATGCCCCTTATAATATTTATATATGAAATGAGATGATATCGGGGGTTTGTTTTAAATACTCCAACAAGGGAATAGGGTCAAGGGTACATGTGGGTTTACGGTGATTCACTGTTCTTTCGTATGTTTGGAAAATGTCATAATAAAAAGTTTAAAAGAAAAAGGAGGGTGGAGGACGGAGGCTGATCACTAGGTAGGAAGAGTTACAGGTGCAGGTTTCAGAAACATTGGAAGCGAGTGCAGTTGGGACCCACAGAAATGGGACTGGGAAGACTCTTGGCCCCTTGGCCATTGAAGAAGCAGCATGTGCCTCGTCCCTTCTCGGGCCACCTCAGGGGAAGTGAGCCCTGGTACAGCACCCTGGAATCCATTCGTTCATTCACTCACTCTCCAATTCGTCCATCCATCCATCCATTCCTTTGTTTGCTTGTTCAGTCAACACACTGTTGGTTGAGAGCCTACGATGTGCCAGACCCTGAGCAAGGCACTGAGGATGCAAAGGTGTCCATCCTGTCCTCATGGCGCAACAGTTTGGGCGCGAGGAGATGCGGATGCTTGTTAAATCTCTCATCACACAAATACATCTTCACAAACCCTGAAAAGTCCGAGGGAGGAAGTGGAGTGCGCACCACCAGGGAGTTTGACACGGGGGGACATGGCTTGGTCTGGGGTGAAGGATGGTCAGGGAAGGTTTCTCTATAGCATTTAAGCTGGGACTCGAATGATGAGAAAGAGACGGCCACATAAAGTGCCCCAGGAAGGGCATTTGGGCACACAAAGGAGCGAGAGAAAATGTCCTGGCGCGGGAAGGAGCCAGGGATTTTCAAGAATGTTAGGTATAGGTGAGTGGCGAGAGCTGGGCGGGGGAGTGAGACCCGCAAGCTGGGGACATCTGGGGCTGGTAACTGCTGCTCTTGAACCTCTCTCCCACGAACAGAACCAGTCCCTCCTGTAAGTTATCAAGACAGGGACAGCATGTGGTGTATACGTGTGGCCTAGAGCAAATGCTCCACTACCCCAAAGAATTTTAATTAGGGGACCAGGGTAGAGAGGAAGGGAGGAAGGCTGCCCTGGGGTAGAGACGGGGCTACTGCAAAGGGAACCACTGGAATCGAATCACTGAGCAAGTAATACTCCCAATTAGAGATTTAAAAACCAACGGTGAAAAGCAGGTCTGTGCTCCGCTCAGGCCCTCCCTCCCTCAATCAGCCCCAGTGAGGGACAGGAAGTCCCAGCCAACCATGGGGACCGTTCCCCAGTGATTTATGGCCCTAAGACAAAGGCTCCCAAGGAAAGGTCCTGCGAAGCTGAGACGTGTCATTGGAACAATTAGAGCCCATCCATCTACTGGAGTCAGCCCAGCATCCGGAAAATGGGCCTGAGGCAGGGCTGGCCCGGGCCAAACACCAGCTCTTCACATGGGACCATCAGCCAGTGAACACGCACAGAAGCCCAGCAGCAGGAGAGGATAAGCCCCATTTTTCAGATGGGGAAAATGAAGCTCTCGGAAAGATGACTTGCTCAAGGTCACCAGCTAGGAGATTCCGACTCAGGTCTGAGTGCCAAGGCCACACTCTGGCATATCTTACTGTCTCCCTGGCAGTTTCTGCAGCTGCCTAGGATGGCTGGTCCCTGGGGGTTCCTGGGCTCTTTCTTCAGTTTTCCAAGATTAGGCTGCTGTTGCTCATGCAGAAGGGTTCAGCTCTCAACGTTCAATGCACTCTAAAAACCAAGCTGGTGTGTCCAAAGCCAGCAGCAGGCTCCTCTCCTCCAGAACCAAATGTCTCCTTCCTCCTCTGGAACTCTGATTCTACAGGGAACTGGAAGGGGTTGAGAGTGACAGTCCCCTGCCTCTAAACCACGTGCAGTGTTCTGGGCCCTTATAAGAGATGTGTGTAAAGAAGTACCCCTCAAGGCACCGGCGCAGCCCCGTGAGCAGATCCCAGGACCCCAACTTCAGGAGTGCTGTGTCTGACTCAGCTTTGAGATCCCAGCACAGTGTCTGGTCTAGAGCAGCACACAGCAAACGTTTCTGCATCAAAGAACAGACCTTTGGCATTGGAGATGTTGCAACAAACCCAACTTTAAAAGAAAAAAAAAAGATGGCTTATTAAAATGAGGAAGAGATGAGAAATGCTTATGGCATACTGTACATTGTAAAAAAGCAGACTACAGATAGCAAAAAAAGAAAAACCCTACAAAAAATCTAGTATAAATTTAATTATGTAAAGTAACATGCATATATTTGTGCACAGCAAAAATTCTGGATGAAAAATGTAAACCAAAATATTAACAGTCCTATCACTGTGCAGTTGGCTTATGTATAGTTTTATTGACCCCTTGAATTTTTTCCTCCAAAATGTATTAAAAGAGCATGTGCTATTTTCAAAATAATAACAATAGGTCATAACTATTTTTTTTTTGTTTGTTTGTTTTTTCTTTTTTTTTTTTTTTTTTTTTTTTTTTTTTTTTTTTTTTTTTTTTTTTTAATTTTATTCCAGGGTATTGTGAGGGTACAAACACTACAGTTACACTTTATGCCTTTGCCTCACCCAAGTGCGGGTTTAAGGCGTGCCCTTCCCACCACCCCCTTTAGTGCTCCCCATGTCCTTTAGTTGTTGATTTTAAATGATAAAGTTTAGGGTGCTGCCTGCCTCTCTGAACCCAGAGCCAGCTGCTGGGTGCTGGACAAGGCCCTGATATTTTATGAGCTTAAGGAGAGCTTCCCTAGGCTGCAGACCCTAGGGCCCACAGGACCCATGCCACGGCACCAGGAGCAGCCTGTTCCCTGCCCAGGGCCCCAGGGTGAAGAACGTGGATGCCAGGCCTAACAGCCACCTGCCAAATCCTCACCACAACCAAGTACATTTCCACGACTCCTTCCTCCATAAGCAAGTCAGTAAATCAAAGCACATCTCGTACGCAAGGTGGGCCCTTTCTGGTAAAACACAAAAAACTTAATCTTTGGTCCAGAAGCAGTAGATTGCGGCGGCAAGTCGGCAGCCAAAACCATTAATCTTTGCTGCGTTCCCCAACTGGCCCGAGTAGTAAAGAAGATAATACCCCAGCAGAATCAGTGACCCACTACAAATTGGTCCTGAAAGGTCCACCAGCATAAATAGACTTTTGCTGATCCAACACTTGTTAGGAACCCCAACAAAGAGACTATTGGCTCATCTGATGAGCCGCTCGCAATGGGCCCTTGCAATGGCTGGTGATGGATGACCACCCTCCCTTGGAAGGGAAGATGCAGCTCCTGGTATGGGGCCCTTTCTCATCTTAAATTTGTCCTCAATAAATCACAGGTGCAGAGAAGCCGGCATCAGTTTCATTACACCTACATGCTCCAGTATCAATCACGCCACCATGGCGGCCTGTCTGGGCGCAGTTCATTTCAAGTGGCTGTTTCTGTTCTGATTCCCTTTCCACCGCAGTGCACGCCTCCGAGGGGCTGGGGCCCAGAGGGCGGGAGGAAGAAGCTTCTCACTAAAGGCCTACGCTTTCTTGGCCTCAGCACCCACTCCCTCCTCCTTCTCCAGTAACTTTTCCCCAAATGGGTGTCATTCTGAGCTCTGTACCCAGTCCCTGTGCAAAGGGCTGAAGCCTGTGCATCAGAAAGGTTTGTTTTTAGATAATGGTTCTGACATTTGCCAATTTGGAGTAAGTTGCTGAGGTTTAGTTTCTTCATCTGGAAAATGGGGCTAATGACACCTGCCTGTGGAGATCAAACACAACAGCACTCCTAAAGAGCCTGGCACGGTGCTGGGTACACTGCGGGCCTTCAAATGATGTCAGTCCCAGGGGCCACTCGCGCCTGCCCTGGATGCTGGTAGAAGACAATGTACTGCAGGGAAGCTGACCGTGCGTTCCCTCTGGTACGCAGGCCCATGGGAAAGCGCAAGCTCTGTTGTTCCTCTTCCCTGTGTCCACCTGCCTGGGCCTCTCCTGGTGCCAGCAAAGGTGTGTCGGTTACAGCTCAGAATTTATGAGGATGCTGCCACAGCTCATATTTTGTCTTGTTCCCTTCATTGTAGGCAGTTAAAATACACTTAAAACTGAGGACACCAGCGAGCACCCAGACCTCTTCTTAATGCACATAATCAAATACTTTAATGTCATTAAATGCATATATAAGGCTCATCATAAAAGCCATGAACTTCTTTTTTAAAGAATCATAAATGGGAATAAATGGCTTCTTTTTAGTCAGGTTCTAGGCTAGTCTGCCTGCAGCCACTAGAGGCAGGAGGGATATGGGCCCCTCCAAGGGGGCCAGTATGCCTTCTCCGGAGGGCACAGTCCAGCTGCCTCTGCTGTGGGGTAGAGAGCTCCAGGCCCAGTGGCAGCCCTGTAAATTGTTAACTAAATGAGTAGATTTTTGAGCAGAAGAGAGGGGAGTGCAAGGGACCCTGCTCCTGAGCTGGTCAGGAATGTCAGACAGAACAAGCTTTTCAAAAAGACACTTCCATTCACTTTAAACCTACAAGAGAGCTGGAGTGACAGGGCCATTTATTTGCAGAAGAGCTAGGGAGGGGGTGGAAAGGGGAGGCAGAGAGAAGGAGGAGGAGGGAGCTAGGTAAAGGAAAGAGAGGCAGGGAGAGACAGCAAAAGTTCAGAAAGCAGGTAGAGAGAAGGAGCCCGAAAGAGAAATGGGGCAGGCTTTGCCCCAGGGTAGAGTTTCATCTGCATTGCATGTTGGCTCAGACTCCGGAGACAGATCCTACCGAGCTGCATCTATATGCAATACATCTTGGGGAACAGAATATAATATCAATAATAATGATGATACTGAACACTACCATGTGTCCAGTCTGGTGTCTAAGTGCCTTACAAACATGACCTCATTTAATTCTCCTAACAACTCTCTGTGGCAGCTACTACATTTCATCAATTCTAAGACATACATCTTCCTTTTGCATTTTAACACTTCTGAAATTGAGATGCTTTCTACAATTGCTGTCAACCTGGCAGCAGTCTTGATGTCATTGTCATATCTGTGAATGCACATCAAAACTTGCAGAACAAGTATTTGTAGCTTAAAATCCCGGGGACAATAGAGGAGTGGTTTTTAAAGAAATGCTAGCTATCGCTAACTCTTACGACACAACAGAAGATGATGGTCTGTAGAAAAACGTGGTCATCAACAATGTTCAGTCAGTCTCCAAATATGAAGAAGTTTAAGGAATACCTTAAGCAAATTATTTCACTTATATTGTTCTTTTTATGGGTGTGTAAGGCCTTATAAAAATCTATGTCTAAATAAACCAGAAAGTTCTTTTCATAAGTATAAAATTAAAATTCTAAGTGATAAGAAAGTATCCCATCATAGTTTCATTGGTGATGATTCTGCTTTTCTTGGCATTTCACAAAATAGTGTTGTAGCTTACAAGTACTCTAAGTCCCATCTTATGGATGAGCAAACTGAGGCACCTTCATTAGTTGCTCAAGGCCACACGGAAAGTCAAAATTCCAGGTCTTTCTGATTCCAGAGCCTATGTTCTCACCATTATTGCTACTCTGCTCTGATATCTCTGGAGCCAGGCCAACACAGGTTCCAACTCCAGCTTAGCCACTTACTGGTCTCTTGACCAAGGACAGTAACTTCTGGTCTCTGAGCCATAAAGCAGAGATGCTAATGAAACCTGCTTCTCAAAGTTACAGGTGGGAAAATCCATATGTGAAAAGGTTCAGCATAGGGCCCAGCTCCAAGAACGTGCCCAGGATGGAGGGGAGGGGGTTGAAGCAGGGTCTGCATAATGATTCATGGCACATCTGAAGAGCACCCCTTTGCCTCTGCAGCAGCTGACAAAGGAAAGCCTTGGGTGGCCCGACGATCTCAGATCAAGGACAGAAACTGTGAGAGCCAATAAAAGATGCTTTTAGCCCTATCTCAGAATAAGCCAGTCTATGTACCCTTCCTGGTGCCCAGCTTTTCCTTCCTGCTAACAAAACAACAGCCACAGTGACCATAATTAATGTACTACTTTATTATTGCCATTTGCATCTATCGAGTGCCCACACTGTGCCAGCACAGGACGAAGGCCCTTACACATATCTTACCTTCACAATAACCCCCACGAGTGGGTACCTCACAGATGAGGAGGAGGCTCGGAGAGTTGAGGAACACCCAGGACTGTCCGTAGGCTTCCTGGGCCCATTCAGAGAACAAATACGCCCAGTGTCTTAGGTTAATTCAGTGCTCTGGGGTCCAGCGATTCATCCCCATTAGGTCTGAGATTTAAGTTAAAAAGTTGACTTTTCAAAAGTCATAAAGAATGTCTCCTCCTCTCCTACCCACCCAAATTATAAATAAAACACATTTACTGTAGAAAATTTGGAAAATATTTATAACAAAAAGACATGACCACAAGGAATCTCATTGCACAAAGAACACCTCCTTGTTCACACTTTTTTGTTTCCTTCCATTCTTATTTCTAACCCTAGTTTACACAGTGGGCATTATGCATGCAGTTTTATATCTCGGCCTAAGCATTTGCCCGTGTTACTAGAAACAACATCATTTTTATTGTTACTGATATCATTGAATTGACCTTCATGTACTTAGCCACTCCCCTAATGTGGGACATTTCACTTGGGGCAATTTAACGTGCTCAAGTGCAGACCTGTGTAATAAAGCTTTGTTTACATTTTTATTTCCTTGGGATAAGTTATTTGAAATAGCATTGCTGAGTCACGTGACTTGTGCATTGAGATAGATATTGTCAAATTGCAATTTATATTTGAGAATGCCTATTTCAACCCATCCTTGCCAACGTGGAATATTAACATTTTTAAAATTCTGTTAATTCAATAAGTTAAATTTTTCTGATTATTTTAAATTGACATATCTTTGTTTCCTAGTAAACATGAACTCTTTTTCCAACCTTATTGCATGATTATATCTGCGAATTTGTGGGATCACAGCACAACAATTAAGAACCCCTGCTAGATTAAGCTGCTTGGTTTTGAATCCTGGCTCCCTCTTTGTAAGAAGTGTGATCTTGGGATGACTATTTAACTTCTCAAAACTTTATTTTTCCTTATCTTTTAACAGAAATAAGAATAATAACACTTATCTCATTGGGTCTTTGTAAAGAATGAATGAGAGAGCCGTTGTAAATTACACCTGGTGTATAGTAAGTGTTCACTAAATATTACTTGAATTTTTCTTTTGCAAATTCCTTTTCATACACTTTCCTCATTTTTCTTTTGAGTTCTTAATATCTTTCTTATCAATTGGAAAGAGCTCTTTTGATTATGTATGAAGAACACTAGCCCTTTGTCACATTTGTTGTGAGTATTTTTGTAATTGGCTTTTAAAGCTACATTCTTTCTGCTTTGATGGTGTCCATGAAATTATTTTAGGGCCGCCCACATTTTGTAAAGCTGCAGGAAAGAGTTATGTCTATTAAGGAAAGATTTGGAAAAGGAAGGGGCTTTCATTTCCAGTGGTGCACCCCAGAAGACACTGCTTCAACTCACAGCGCGCGTGTCTGAGCGATGAGGCAGGAATGGGGGTGGTTGCTTTCACGGAATGAAGCCGCGGCACAGAATGTTGCCACAGCGCTGATGTGTTGGTGCCTGAACGCTGCACGGGGCCCTTCATGTCAGGGGAAGAAATCATGGAGCTTTCTGGAGCCCACTCTTTCTCGGTTTGGCAGCTGTCCTCATGTTCACAGAGATATTTTGGTAAAAAAACTCCTTTTCCAGGATCTCCGCATATACCTCGTCACTTCTGTCTACTCAGGGCATTTCTGTCAACAAGGGTTCTGAGGAGTGAGAAAGCCTCTGGTTTTGTTTTCATTTTTTATGTCTATTAAAAATAAACATGCTGAGAAGCTGCCTTTTAGTGTCTTTATCAAGCCTCGAATGACGTGTAGCCCGTGTCAACGCAGCAGTGACTAACACAAGCAGCATTTACAAAACCAGATTTGTGAGGCATCGGAAGCACTTTCAGTTAAGCGCAGGTTTCGCCTCCATTGATCAAAAGGGTTTTAGCCGAGTGATGCACAGTCTGTCGGTCCCTTGACTCAACGAAGGTGTGCAGGCAGGCAGGACGCTGTCCCCAGCCCACCCACCTGGGCTCAGCTCACAGGACACCTGGCAGGCTCTTCTGCCAGGAAAGCCGAGAAGCCGACCTCTTTACTGCTCTGCACAAATGGGGCACATTTCATGCTGAGTCAATTTAATCAATACTTGTCTTGCTTTGGAAACTCAGAGCGTTTAGAGAGAGCAAAGCCACACTGCGCAGTAAAGCAGCTTTAAATTCTAATGAGCTTCTCTGTGCTAATTAGTGACTTTGCTAACTGGAAGCTTTCTTTGTTAGAAAACACACTCTTGCCTCGGAGTGACGCGAGATGCCAGCCTTCCCAAATGCACCTCGTTTCATCTTTTATTATCAAACCAGAAAAGGAAGTACTTTGTTCCTCTCCCTCGGTTAGAACAAACAGATTTTTATTATTTTTTTATGATTTTCTTCCGGCGACGACTATTGCATTTTGCCTTGTAAAAACTAGAAAAGTGCAAGAGATCAATTTCTCCTAAATCCTACCTGTCACCTGCCGGGCAAGAAACGGAGCTCTAGGGGGTAAACACGGCCTCTTCTGGAAGAGACACCACAGCGTGTCCCCTCCCACGCCCCCTTCCGTGTCACCGTGAGGTTTGGTAATTTGCAAATTGAGCAGCCATCATTATTTTCTGAGGAGCACGCGGGGTCTCCACTCCTCGCTAGGAGAATGTGGCCCAATCATTTGTCTCGGCGACGCTCAGATTCTAGAGCACTTGAGAATTCTTAGCCATAAAGCTGATTGCTAACACAGGAATGGTTATGAAGAAAAATCTTTTTAATCTGGGAAGGAGGGGAGGGGAAGATGAAGGACAAACAGGGAAAGATATACAGAGCTCACGACTACAGTGATCAGCCCACATCGGAGGGTTTTGTGAATCAAAATTAGAACTCGGACGGATGAGTGGAATTTCTCTCCCTCTCTCTTTCCAGCCTTGTTGTCATAGGCATCCGACGACGAGAGGGTCCGTCCGGGTCTCTCTGTCACTACCTCCATCCTCTGTCCTTTCTGAGCACTTGATGAAGATACCCTGCCTGGAAATAATTGCATTCAGACCTCTGAGTCCCACTTAAAAGTCTTTGGGACTGATCGAGATGAATCCCACCAGGCTTTTGTTTCCACTCAAAGTGCCCCCATCATTTATTAGACGAATTAAAGTACCAATTTCTGTTTAAACATTAACAGGGTGATGCCAAATATTAGTCAGATCCTAATAATTTTGAGGGATTAAAAAGATAATAAAAGTAATAGTCCATTACATTACCTACTTCAGCAAGATTGTAATGAACGTAATAAATTCTGGATCAGGGTTATAACAACTTCCATCTATTTAAAATGAATTTGTAGGGTTACTTTCATTAACTATGTATATGGGGAAAATGATCTGACATATTACTTTAAAAGAGCTGTAAAACCGATTAGGAGAAAATATGCCTTTCCAGACAGGGATGCCGGCCACAGGGGACGGCTGCATCCATGGGAAGCGGGGAACGCACTGCAGGGACCGATGGCGTCCCGCTCGCCACCCTGGAAAAAATCACGACAGCATCAGCGCCGGTGAACGAGGGGAACGGAACCTTCCTTTTCCCCTTCTCTGTTTTTTGTTTTGTTTTTTTTTTTCCCCCCTCCCCAGTTGTATTCCTACTAATGAACCAGGGCTCGTCCCGGGAACTTCTGCGAGGAAATAGACCCCAGGCCTGCAGCCCAGCCTGGCCTCCGGACCCCCGGGAAAAGCCGCGGCATTAAAGGGGCCCATGCCCTCATTGCCACAGGAGACACGGGAGCGAGCACTTGACTGCACCACAGAAATTACTGCTGTGCCTCGAATGCCTGCTTCATTTATCAATTTCACAGCAGAAAAACCCATATGACTGCCTTGCTCAGCCGCACGCTAAATCTAGTCACAGAAAGCGCCCCGCCGCCAGTCAAGTGTGTTATACACGGGCCTGGAGAAAGTAACTTGAAATACCACTAATGATTTATACTTAATTAAACTTGTAAGTGATTAAAGTGGCGGTAATGAATGAATAACACCCTCCTCGTTCCCCTGCCCACTCGGCCCAGCCTCTCCAGACAGCGCGGGCCTCGCCTCCGAAGGGGAAGTCGGCAGCAGGGACGGCCAACTTCAGCCGTTCCCTCGGCGCCCCCGCGCTGCTCATCTGGGTCCTGGCTAAATTGCTCTCGCTTGCAGTAAATGACTCCATAAGCACCGAATCAGACCATTGATCCTTTTTATTAGATTACCCAATTGTAAGGTTAATGCATTTGCATTTGGCACACGGAGTCGGTCAGCTCGAGTCCCACGCGGGGATCGGGGTTTAAATGGACACTTGCCGGGAGCGGCTCTGTCAACATATTGATTTGTTGGTAGCAGTGACGAGATGTTGATGCTCTTTCTTCCCACTGCCGCCCCCCACCCCCACCCCAAGGTGCCATAAGAATACACTGCCAGGGCAGTGACTTCCTTAGCAGAAGCCCCAGTGACAGCCAGGGGCCCACGCCACCGTCACCCCCCAGTACTTCTGTTTCTGGAAAAAGAAAGGATCCTGCAAAGGTTTTCAGTCACCTCGGACAGGGACAAAGGTGGACAGTTCACCTTGGACCAGGAAACTTGCTGCTTTCTCTAATTGAAGGTGAGCCGGGACTTAAATCAGTGACAAGGACACAGGCTTCAGAAACCAAAAATTCTTCTTTTCTGACAGTCATAGAGTCTGCCTGGGGCAGCCATTCATACTTAGGCTTCTACACCCGATGTGAATTTATTCTAGGGTTTTCTAAATGCATTAACCAACTGCTATTTAAATGGACCACCTTTGTTAGGATTTTCTAGTAAAGAAATTCACAAGTTGGAAAAACATATTTCGTTGATCTAACGTGAGTTCTGCATCAGAGAATGGTTTGGAGGGAATTAGAAGTTACTCAGAGAAATCACCCCAGAAAACCTCGTCCTTTTATAGAAGGGGAAACTGAGGCCCGGAGAGAGAATAAAACTTACCCAAGTTCCCGCAGTGAGTTCATGGAAAATCTCCCCAGTCCTCTGCCTTCCAGATCTGCCTGATGTTCCATCCTCAGGTAAGAAGGCAGAACTCCCAGAAGATGTGGTTTTGAGGCTGCAACAGTAAAGAAATAGTCTTTTTATACAAATGTCCTAAGACACAAGCCATATTTCATATTCAGCTGCATGAACTAGGTCTTTGTCTAAATTGTTCTGTGGAGTAAGCTTCCCTGGAAGTACTGCTCACAGGATGGATTTGTTCAGCATCTTGCCTCCGAGGACAAGGAAGCCCGTTTCATCGTTTCAATTGTTTGTTTTTCTGCTGTTCAATTTCCCAAGGTGGTCAGGGGAAGCCAGAAATGGAAGGTTCAGGCCCCAGCTCCACCACTTAGGGGCCACATTCTCCTTCTGAGCCTCAGCTTCCTTGGTTGTAACAATTCCTCCTTTGCTGGATTGTTTTGAGACTAAATGGGATAATATGTGTGAAAGTGACCAGCACAGATATGAGGGCTCCTTACCCATGAGGTCTCTCCCCCTGATTTCATAGAAGGGTGATCCCCTGGGCCTTATAGGCAATAACTGACTGGTGACAGGTAGCCTAGGGACAGCCCACACCAGTGAAAGGAGCCACTTCCCTACCCAGCTCTCTCCTACTTTGCAAGAGAGGCCCAGGCCCGGCCTGCCTCTCACCCTCCTCCCCTGTGGGAGGCTGGAGGCTGAGCCTTCTTTGAATCACCACTCAGACCCTGCCTGAATCTCACCGGGTTTAAGAGGCCATGAAGGCAGGGCTAGGGTGATTGCTGTAACAACAATTCAATTACAATTCAGTTGCTATAATAACAATTCCAATTCATGTACATTTTTCAAGCATTCTGTCATTTAAATGCTTTTTGCAAGCATTTAACCTCTTCTAAGCTTCCTGATAATCCCCATAAGTGTCAAATGGTTATGCCCACTTTACAGAAGTGGAAACTGAGGCTCGTAGAGGCCAAGTAGTGGTTCCAAAGTGACACAGCTGAAAAGGGCCAGAGCTGGGGTTTAAGCACAAGCCAGTTAAACTCCAGGATCTGTGTTCTGTCACGGTGCCCACCCACCCCAGGATTCATGGTATCATTGTGGCAGGGCACAACCCAGAATTCAGCAGGGACCCTGACCTCTCCTTCCTCTTTTAGCCAGCGAGTCCACCGAGCCAGTGGCCCCAGGGGCAGGCAAGGGATGGGAAGGCATCTGTTCTTGGGGAAGCAGAGTATCAGAGGTGACAGGGAAAATCCCTACTGAGCAATAGTTGACCTTTGAGAGTTATTGAGAAAGTGCGGAGGTGGCAAGGCCTGGTGGTGACAGGGCCCTGGGGGCCTAGGGGAAGGACGCTTATCTGATTAGGAGTGCATGCGGGCAGATTCCACCTGGAGATGGTCAACTCTGGGCTGTCTGGGAAAAGAGGATAAAGAGAGGCCCCAGCTGAAATAGGCTCTTAGTCCAGAAAGACGTTCCTGGTACTAGGGCTTGGCACCCTGTGAGCCCCAAGCCTGAGCAGGCCAGATTCCCAGGCCCCGCCGGCCAGGTACTCAGCTGTGACCTCTGTTCCGAGGAGAACGCACAGAATGCCAGGGCACAGGAGACAGCCTGGAAGAAGACGGCTGTGTGTTCCCAGACACAGACAGACTCTTTGTCTTGAAGTGGGCCTATGCTTGTCTGCAGGGGTGTGCGTGTGCGTGCGTGTGCGTGGGTGTACGTGTGTGTGTGCGTGCGTGTGCACGTGCCCACATGAGACTGTATCCAAGATGTTGTGTGGGACAGTGCCTCTGAGTGGTCGTGTCTCTCTGCGAGGATGAGGGTGGGTGGGCATGTGCATGACTGACGTTGGCTGTCACATGACTGTGCATCTATGGACACGTGTAGGTATCATGCCTCCATGAGGGGTTTTATGCCCACAACCCAGATGAGGTGAGGGATGACGGGGAACAGTCGGTCCCTTCAATAGGAATGTGACCATTCAGAGAAGCAGGTGCTGTGGGAACAAGGAGGGAGAGTCTGTTCTGTCTTGGAGAGTCAGGGAGGGCTGCCTGGAAGAGGGGGCTTGTGCTACATGGGTCCTTTCTCCTAAGTCTTTGATGCACTGAGCCTGAACCAGAATTTGTGGAAACCCTAGTACCACCCAGTCATAGCTGGTCTATCCTCAGACCAGTCTGAGATGAACCAAACAGCACAACGAGCTAAGGCAGTGGACCAGCTTTTTCCCCAAAACATAAACATAGCTCCCGCCAGGCCTTGTGTTCACGTGAGGAGACAGGAGTAACCAGGACACTCCCCGGCTACTGCCAACTCCTGGACTTGGGGCTCTCAAGTACCTTCTGGGACAGCGCTGGCATTTATGCATAACGTGGAAGGACAGACCCCTGCCTGGAGCTGGGCACTGCCCTGTAACCGGGATTAGTGTGGGCCACAGAGTCTGCACCTCTGGCCTGGATGCTGGGGTGCCTGAATCCCACTCCTAGCACCACCTCTTGTGGTTGTATGATTTGGGGCAAGCCCTCTTGCAACTTGAGCCTCAGTTTCCCCATCTGTCATGGGATGATTTTTCCACCACACCTCAGTCGTGCGTGTGGAGACCAGAGTCCTGACCTTTAGTGGCTGTGCAACTCACTAAGCCCTCTGAGGTTCGCTTTGCTCATCTATAAAACAGGGACAATAACACCAAATGACATAATGTGGAGGACAGCACTTTAAAATTTTAAAAATCCCTAGCATTTGAGAGAAGTCACCTGTGAGTCGGAGAGGCTCAGCCAGATTCTCAGTTCTCATCTCCATCTGCCGCCCTCGGCTGGGCACGTCTCAGAGGATCGAGGCCTCTGGGTGTTGCCTTCAGAGTCCAAGGAGACTCAGACGGGGGCTCCAGGGCCCCAAGGACAGGAGGCCCAGGGACGGAGTCTGCTGGTCAGGAGGCACTGGCCCGTGGCTCCCTGGAGCTGTGCAGCAATGATTCAGGAAAGGGCTGACAAGGATATTAGCAGTGTGGGTTTTTTTTAATCCCGAGTCCAGAGAAAATGCACGGTCAGGAATAAAGACGCCCAAGAGAGCAAGGAGAAAGAGAAATAATCAGAATTAGCCGGCAGGCGGGCAGCAGGAACAGAGGCAAGGCAGTCCCGTAGAGGGCCAGAGCCCCTGCAGGACCCCGCTGGGGAGGCGTCCAGGGAGCAAGCCGGCCTGGACAGGCATATGAGGGAACTTGGGCCGACTGGAGCCCAGCAAGCAGGAGAATGGAAGAAAAAAGGGAAACCGTCACCGGGTGAGTCCGGCACCCCCTGGGACTGCTTTGTGCCCCCTCGGGCCCCACTGGCCACTAAGCGATGGAAAGGGTGAGGCCAATGGGGCTTGAGTTCTCTGCTCCCCATTGTTCTTGGGGCTCTGGATGTGGACTTTGGGGTTGCAGGGCGGCCAAGAAGCTGCTCAGAGACTGCACAAGGATGCAGAGGCCTCCGCAGTCAGGAGCTTTCACACCCCTCCTGAAATGAGGGCTTAAATGAGACGAGGGTGACAGAGACCATGGCCCTAAAATTTCACTGGGCTCTTTCCCTGGCAGTTGGAAGGGGGGCACCAAGGCGTTCAGGGAGGTGGTCCTAGGGCCTGCTTTAAGAGCAGAAAGGAATGGGTTTCAATGAGCCAGGGCAGAGAAATCCATTTACATGGGCAGTGGAATTATGTCGTTCCTAATTGAAACCTGCTTTTCACAAATCATTTAGACTATCAGATTGCTTAAGAAAAAGCCCTGGTCCCAAGTGTGTGTGTGTGTGTGTGTGTGTGTGTGTGTGTGTGTGTGTGTGTGTCTTGGGGGAGGGCAGAATTAATGCATCAGCCTCTGATTCTACTGCAGTTTCCAAATTAATGGAGTATAAATTAATGACAAACGTGTGTGGGGTCCTGGCGGTCCAATGCTTCGCCAACACTCCCTGACTCTGGGTCCTCAGGCAAAGTGCTTCCCTGAGCTGCCTTTCTACTAATCCAGTATAGAGGAACAGGACTGCATGTCCCCGCGTCACCCGGTCATGGTGGGGACCACAGCGCCCATTCAGCCCAGCTTATATACTACGAAAGGCCTCAAACTGAAGCTTTTGATAATGTCTGGGTTAATAGCACAATTATACAGAATTAAATTGTGAGTGTGTGTGTGTGTGTGTGTGTGTGTGTGTGTGTGTGTGTGTGTGTTAAAAGCATTCATTTGTTAAATGCAGTATTTATTATATCACAATTTTAGCAACCCCATTTTGGCCTTTTTGCCCCAATATTTAATACACCAGAAGCCTCGATAGGTAAAAGTTTCAGGGCGTCTCTCTCACCCTCTGACCTCAGAACCTCATTCTCATTTCCTATCAAGCAGGTTCCTTTCTCCCTGAATTCAAGGTACATTGGGATCTTAGGATTCAGGTGAGGTCTAGAGGGAGAAGAGGATTGTTTCCCTTGAGCATTGCTGCCTTCTCGGTGCACAGCTCTAGATTACACTCACTGACGCAGCCTGGCAGACATTCCCAGGAACCACCGCGAGCCCTCAGCCTTACTGTCCCGATCTGTGCTGCACTGTCTCAGGCCGGTAACTGAGCAAACACCCTCTCGCGTCTGCGCTCCTCTCTGGGGCGCCAGGTCACCGCAGGAATCACCTGGACCTCTCCCCTCCCCAGCCCACTCTCTACAGGTCACCTATGTGAACATCAAACCCAAATCACAAGCCCCCAAATTTAATTTATTTCTACCTAAACAAGTTCTTTTATCATAAAGCAATAAATTTGTCTTGGTGCTAGCAATTTGTTGCGGGTGACATAACATTGCAAATTGATTAATCACTACTGTACACGGCAAAATGAGAAAAGCAAGGAATTATTATGAATAGCGTCCGTCTTTTATGGGAGGGATTCATTATTCAAAAGTGCTCGATGGTGCTTACATGTGCCCTCGGTGCAGATTACATCCATTTGCAGACTTCCCACATCATGCTTACACAAATCAACAAACGTGCATTTATTAAGACATAGAATGAAAGCTATTTAAAAGTGAAAAATGGCCTTTTGCATTACTTTTCTTCGAGGAAGGCAAATATGGGTGGGATGTTCCCGGGAAGCAACCCCACGGTGGTCACATAAGTGTCTCTGGATTCTGTGCACTCTGGCTCATGCCTGCTCTGCCTCTGATAGCCCCAGGATCAGAAATACCCTGCCACTGGTTCTGGAACCTTCCCTCTGGCTCAAGAGACCTAACCAATCAGCCATCACTGACTGCCGGGGAAATGCAGCAGATGAGCGTTCTCAGTTCTCTGAAAATGAGCCTCCTTGCCATCCATCCCCTGGGAAAGTAAAGGAAACAAATATTAATTGAGCACCTAGTTTGTACCAGATGCCGTATTGAATACTTTCCTTGCAAAAATAAAGCAAGTCTCTCTACCTCCCTGAACCTCCTAGGGTTTTTATAAAGACCAACTGAAATAATGCATGCACACAAAGCACACAGTAAATGCTCAATACACGTTAGCTATTATAATTTCATTTCATCATTATCATGGTCAGTATTATTACTACCATTTTAGAGATGAGAAAACTGAAACTTAGAGAAATGGCAAAATTGCCAAATCACACAGTGAATAAGTGAGCAGGGCTGAGCTTGCACTTAGGATCTGCCTCCCAAAACTCATGTTTTTACTAAACCACCCCCAGAGCTCTCCGTGACAGTCAAGCTAAGGTGTATTTGCTTCCTCTAATCTAACAGAGGAGGCCACACGCCACTCACACTGCAGCCACCCACCCTTTGCCGTCAGGTGTGTCAGATGGGACATTCGAGAGGGTCTGGAGATTTTGACCTTCCCCATCTCTGCCTCTAACTTTACTACATCAGTGGAACCCTGTCGGTCTCTGCCGCTGATCCCTCACTTCTCTGTCTACTTGTCCCCTTATGGAGGACTCTTCCAGAAGGAGGCTCGCTGCCTGCCCCAGTGAAGGCTAACGGGCAGCTCACAGCTCCAGTATTGATTATGGCTGCTGAACTCAGGCTTTGTTTAAAAATAGACTGAGATCTCAACTTTCATATTCTAATTAGATTTCAAAGCCACTCCTAAAAAATGAGAAAGACTTTATTATTTTTCTGCTGCGTAGAGAGCTATTAACCACTCCCCAGCCAAGCTAAAGTCCCTTCTCATCCCTGCTGTCACCCATCAGATGAGAGCAGTCACTCCTCTTCTGAGAAAACTGCACCGCATCACAGGGTTTGTGACTGCTGGTGCCCACAGACGCACGTGTGGCTCACCTGGGAGGTCAGGATGCTAAGCAGGGAGTGAGCAGCCCGTCTGGCCTTGGCGAGGGGAGCGGCACTTCTCCCCACCTGGAAACACTGGCCCATCACTTCCTAGCTGGGCAACCTCGGGCTCTGCCCTCAGACTCTCAACAGTCTCACTTTCCTTATTCATGATGTTGGGCGTTGATAATTATCTCCAGGGTAACTGTGAAGATTCAACGAAGCTGTGCATGGAAAGGGCCCAACGGTGTCTGGCATGTTTGGGTGGCTTGGTCGATGTCTGTTCCCCCATTCATTCCCTACAGCCCCCAGCTCCTGTGATACGAGTCCCAGGGATGTTTCGGGAGTAATGAATTCCCTCATTTCAGCTAAACCACCCGTGATCCTGGTTTTGTAGGGATGTGCGATGGAACATGATAAATTATTGTTTTACGCAGAAGCTTCATTCAAATATCCATTTCCCTGTCAAGTTAATTTTGTTTCGATGTATTTTCTAGTGGGTTCTGACTGGGAGCACAGACAGTACATAAGCAGAAGAACATTATATCTTTGGCCCATTCTCTGAGCGATAGGGAGCTGACAGCGTGGGGGAGGGAAGTTTGGGGATTATCACAGACGAGAACTCCCACCCACCCCCAGGCATGCTCGGCTGCTGACGCAGTTCTGAGGGTTAATCCTGCTCAGCACATGTCTGTCCCATCTCTCCTCAGATGGCTGAGCTCCTCGGGCCAGGGGTATGTTTCCTGGGAACACCCAAGAAAGTAGCCGTGTGTTCAGTCTCGAGTTATGTCTGGAGCCCAGGACCCCTTAACCCCTCAAGACTTCAGGGTGAATTTCCTGGGAACAAGGACGTTCTCTTATATACAATACGATGATCAAGATCAGGAAATTAACACAGATGCAACACTGTTATCTGTTCCAGGTCCATAGTCAAATTTTGCCAGTTCTCCCCAGAATGTTCTTCATAGTCATTTTCCCAGTTCGGGGTCCAATTTAGGACCTCACTTCACATTTCTGTGCCATGGCTCTTTTGACTCCTTCAGCCCAGAGCCTCCTAGACCTGCAGTTCCCAACCCCCCGCGCCGTGGACCGGTACCCGTCGTGTCCTGTTAGGAACCAGGCTGCACAGCAGGAGGTGAGTGGTGGGCGGGCAAGTGAAGCTTCGTCTGTACCTACAGCCGCTCCCCACCGCTCGCATCATTGCCTGAGCTCCACCTCCTGTCAGATCAGCGGCGGCATTAGATTCTGTGTTATGGTGAGTTGTATAACTATTTCATTATACATTACAATGTAATAATAATAGAAATAAAGCACACAATAGATGTAATGCTCTTGAATCATCCCAAAACCATCTCCCTCCTCCCTCTGATCCGTGGAAAAATTATCTTCCATGAAACCATGAAGCCAGTCCCTAGTGCCAAAAAGGTTGGGGACCGCTGCCTACATGCTCTTTGTCCTTCGTGACCTTGACGTTTTTGAAGAGTTCAAGCCGGTTGTTTTGCAGGAGATAGCTCAGTGTGTGTTTGTCTGATGGTGCCTCACGATTAGATTCCGGTCATGCATTTTGGCTGACAAACCACAGAAGTGACACTGTGTCCTTCTCAGTGCGTTCTCTCTGTCCCATTGGTGACGTTGACTTCAATCTCTTGGCTAAAGTGGTCACCCAGGTTTCTCCACTGTGAAGAAAGCGTTTCCTCTTTGTGATCCATATGTAGTTTGTGGGAAGATACTTTGAGATGATGTGAATATTCTTGCACTCATTTTAGTTCTTGCCTGAAACAAATTATTACAGTGATGGCTGCAAATGGTGATTTTTCCAAATCCATCATGTCCTCTACATTTCTCAGCTGGCATTGTACCACGAAGAAAAGTGTTCCCTTCTCCCCTTCTATTTATGTATTCATTTATTTGTGGCTAACACTGTGGGCTCAGACATTCTTCTTGTGTATTCAGTGTGCTACAATCCATTGTCACTGCACTCATTATTTGATGCTTGGATTGCATGATCTCACGGAATCCTCATGACAGTTGGGTGATATGGCCACTATTCCCAGAGATGTTCGTACTTCCACCTGAGGTCCTGCAGCTATGTCAGCCATTCAGTGGGACTCTGCATCCTGACTCACAGACCCAGACTCTTTCCTGGAAACACTACTCTCTCTGTAGGGCTCCACTGGGGAGACAGGTGCCCACACATGGCATCACCAAGCCCTGACTTCCCACCAAGCCCTGTGGAAATGGGTCTATAAGGTGGAAGGAAGCCTAACTTCCCCAGCACTCTCTTGCTGTGTCCAAGGTAGCTCAGCCTGGAGGCATAGGGGCCGATTTTCTAATCTGTAAAATGGGTCAGTTTACTGGGCTGCCAAGAGTTCCTGTCCCCCAGGAACTCTTGGTACCAGCCACCTTTTAAATCAGTGAGTCTGACTTCACGAGCTTGGCCACTTCTGAATTCATCGTTCAACAAATATTTGCTGAGCACTTACTATGTGCCAGGAGTTATAGCCTGGGCTAGCCTGGAGTTATAGCAATGAGCAAGTCAGACAAGGTTCTTATTCGTGGAGCTCATATTCAGGTAGAGTAGATTGTAATTGAATCATCCTCCAAATAAATTTCCTATAACAGCAGGGATGAGGCCTATAGAAGAAGGGATCATTATTATGAATGTCTCCAACAGAACAATTTGACCTTGTTTTGCATGTCAGAGAGTAGACAGGTTAAAATCAATGGTTTATAACACACTTTGTCTGAGACCAGTACTCAAAGCAGAGAGGAGGAAGCAGAGACTCAGAGAGGTTGGCTAATTCACCCAGGATTGCACAGCAGTGGAATCCAGACCCCAGCCCAGGTCTGCTGACTGTCCCGCCCAGCATTGGTGCAGTTTTTCTGCCAAAGTGGTTGCCTAAGGGTCTCTAATGATTCTGGGCATAGGGCCTGTGTCCATCTGCCCATCCTAGCACACTTTGTTTCCATTGTGACACTGAAGGGCCTCCCTAAGTATGGCCAAGGGAAAGTGACTTTCTGATAGGCTCAAACATTCTCTAAATTAGTTTTGGTGTTTTTTTGAGGACCAATACCAGGAAAATTGAACAAACCTGAGTATTAAGGGGAGTGAATATATGCCTATCACTGGACATCAGAGATCTGTAACTGTGCATCAGGCTGTGAGCTAAGCACAGAAGGAGGCCGAGAGTCACTCAGGTGGGTCCAAGGCCAGAGCCCATGCTGTTAACCACAGCACTGGGCTACCGCACTGGTAACATCTGAGAGATACAGGCAAGGCCTCAGCCCTGGGAGCAGCCAGGCAAATTCCAGGAGGGAGAAAGGATGCCCACGCCTGCCCCCACTGCTCAAGGCATCAGGAAGAGGCAAGGTGTGGGCAATCCAAGCTCATACCCGCACCCTGCTACACACCCACGCCGGCACCCTCAGCCTCCAGGTCTCCTCTGGCTGGCCTTGGCCGATCCTGACTTGACACCCGATCCCCCTGGAAGCTGACACCTCAGCTTGAGAGGGATCAGGACAGACACAGCTGCCGCCACTAAAGCCTCAGCACGACTTCAGGGAGAGACTCTGAGGACACTGGCCCAAGAGCTGTCCCGCAGCTCCCTCTTCCAGCTCCACGTCCAGAGAGATGTGTATATAAGTTCTTATATATAATAATAATGGTGGGGGCAAAAGTTTCAAGTTAAGTGACTCAGCTGAGTTTACACACCTGGGAAGCTGGGTTCAAAATCCAGGTCATAACGCCAGGTGTGGTGGCTCCTGCCTATAATCCCAGCACTTTGGGAGGCTGAAGTGGGAGGATCGGCCAGCCTGGGCAAAATGTTGAGATCCCGTCTCTATAACAAAAACAAAGCCAAGTCATAGGTCTTCAGAGTTTATACATTTAACCTCTTCTTAAATAAACCATCCCCCTGTATAAACAGGTATATATACTTGTCTAGTACCTGATATGTCATAGGTTCTTTATAAGAATTTGTTTAATGACCACATGCAAATGTGTCTATGTGCATGCGAGTATACGTGCAGGGTCGCATTTGATGTGGATGTATTGAGTCCTGAAGTTATTGCAGAAGATTCGTTAAGAGCAGGAACAAGGATACATGGCATTCCTTGCATCTTAGCTCTTGTTTATCTCATGCTTTTCCCCCTGGAAACAGAAAAGAACATAAACACGGTTCGATTCAGATTTAGGATAGGGAAGTGATAGCCAAAACCCAGCTAGGGGATGGCATGATTGGCATCTTGGTGACACTGAAAGACCACAGGCTTTGGAGCCAGCCAGACCTGCTTCATCTCCTGGCTTCACCACTCACTTGGGTTTAAGTGACCTTGGGCAAGTCACTCTGCCCCTCTGAGCTGCTGATTCCTCACCTGAAAATGGAGCTGATAATACCTACAGCATTGTTATGAAGAGTCAGCATAAGGAAATTTCCCAGCTCAGAGTCTGATGCATGGTAGGTTCTCAGCATATGTTAGGTCCCTTCTTTCTCCTTATAGACAGCATCATAGTGGCTGTCAGTCTGTTTGTGCTGCTATAACAAAATATCTGAGACTGGGTAATTTATACAGAGCAGAAATGTATTTTCTCACAGTTCTGGAGGCTGGGAAGTCCAAGATCGAGGCACCAGCAGGTTCCATTTTCTAGTGAGGACTGCTCTCTGCTTCCAAGAGGGTGCCTTTTTGCTCATCCTCTGGAAGGAGGGATGTGTCCTCACATAGCGAAAGGTGAGCTGAACAGCATGAAGCCTCTTTTATAAGGACCTTAATCCCATTCATGAAAGAGGCATCCTCATGGCCGAATCACCTCTTAAAGGCCCCACCTCTTAATCCTATCACATTACGTTTCAACAAATCAATTTTACAGGGAACACATTCAAACCACAGCAGTAACGTTCATGGAATCCTCATGGGAGAGAAGGGAAAGGAAAACTAGAGTACCTTGGCACCAGCAGAACCATGGTTCTCAACCTCTGCTGCACATGGAGTCCCCTGGGGAGCTTGAAAAAGTCCTGACATCTGAGACCCACCCCCAGGGACTCTAATTAAATTGGCCTAGAAGTTGGCCTGGGAATCAGACCTTTTAAAAGCTGCCCAGGTAATCCTAATGAGCAATCAGGTCTGAGACCTTCTTGTCCACGGGGTCTCCCTGCCATTTATTGAGCCTCTCATGGGGTCAGGCCTGGGACACCCTTCTTTGCAGCCATTCTGCCTGGTGTCTGCTTTGTCGGCTTAAGCGAAGGCAGAGAGAAGGAGGAAGAAGCTCACATCATTTGAAGCTAAAGCCCTTTCACTTGAATTGGAGTCCGATTTTCCAAATCAAAACTAAAGACTCGCAAGATGAATAAGCATCGGAGATCCATTGTACACCATTATCCCTATAGTTAACAATATTGTATTATCCACTTAAAAAAATTGTGTTAAGATGTTAGATCTCATGTTAAGTGTTCTTACTACAATAAAATAAAATTTTTACAAAAGGCTCAGGACTCTTAGTCTAATAAAAAATATTTTAATTTGTGAATGTATTGATATGCAAGGTGGTTTAAGATATAAACATACGTATACATTTAGCAAAATGACTTTGCTCACAACACCCTCTGAGTGTGCTGGGGCCAGTAAGGATAGATACATAGAAAACGGGGTATTTCCCACCTTTCAGACTTAAAACTCCTAGTCCTTTATACCTAGGCATCTCCACACATTTCTGAGTTGTTTTGGAATTTCCATGTAAAATAAAAGCTTGCTACATAATTGAAATTATGGCCAATTGACCACGAAATGGAAGTGCCCGTGTCCAATGAGGTGTTGGGTGAGGGGAGGTTTTTGTGCTCAGAAGTGGGGCCTCCAGAGCCCCAGGGCTAGTTTCCTGGCTCTGGGAGAGAAACCCACCCGGAATCCTTCTCGTTTCCGCCAGCCAGCTCACCACCTTTCCCTGGTCCCTCTCTCTGGCAGGAAGCAGTGTGGTATAACTCTAAAGGGGAGACATTCTGCTTTGATCTTTTCTGTCTTGGTTGAGAATTCTTCCAGAGGAGGGCAGTTGGAGTAGGAAGGTCCATGAGGAAATATTTTCCTTTCTCAGGCCAGGGCTTTGCAAGCCTAGGAACCGCTGAGCCAGACTCGAGTGTGGGATGTCCAGAGGGAGGGAGTGGGAGGCGGTGCCAGACAGGTAGATGCAGCCCAACTGCAGATAAGAAGTTTTAACCTGTGGGATGCATTGGAGAGCCACCAAAGTTATTGGGAGGGAAATCATTTATTTAACTTGGGTTTTATAAAGATAGTTCTGCAATGAGGATTTGATGGGAACAAATGGAGGCAAGGAGTCCAACTAGTCAGCTTCAACCACCCAGCCAAGATATCATGTTGGCATGGACAGTGACCATGGGATGAAGGGGAAAGGTTGGTGGGAGCTTCAGAATGTGGCAAATTGGGACACAGAGGATCAGAACAGGTGCTATGTACCGGCTTATATCACAGCCATCTGAGAAGGTACTGTTATCCTCATCCTGTTGAAGGGGAAACTGAGGATCAATAAGGTTCTATGTTTTGATAGTAAATGGTAGAGCCAGGAATTAAATGCAGGTCCATCTGTATTTCTATGTTAACAAACAGATAAGTAAAATATGAAGACAAAGGAGGGACAAAATTGTGCTCTGGCTACACTCAGGATATCACATTCAATTCAAGACACCTACTTTCAAGAGAGACTTCGATTGGCTAATGGAATGAATACAGGGAAGAATGATGGAGTGGTCAAGGAGCCGAAAATCATGTTATATAAGATGAAAGTTCTGGGCTGTATACCTGGAAAAGAGCAGAATTGGATGGTGTGTGATGCTGTGTTCAAATATCCTGGTTCCTCTTGGAGCCCAGGGAGGGAGCAGGAGCAAACCTCTGCATGGGTCGACAGAAGCCAGAAGAGATGTGTTATAGACTCAGGTCTTTATCTTGAAGGCAACGGAAGCCATTGACAGTGTTAAGCCATCAGTAACATGTTTTCATTTTTATTTTTACTTTTTTTTTTTTTGAGACAGAGTCTCACTCTTTTGCCCGGGCTAGAGTGCCATGGCGTCAGCCTAGTTCACAGCAACCTCAAGCTCCTGGGCTCAAGCAATCCTTCTGCCTCAGCCTCCTGAGTAGCTGGGACTACAGGCATGCACCGCCATGCCCAGCTAATTTTTTCTATATATTTTTAGTTGTCTAATTAAGCTCTTTCTATTTTTAGTAGAGACAGGGTCTCGCTCTTGCTCAGGCTGGTTTCGAACTCCTGAGCTCAAACAATCCACCTGCCTCGGCCTCCCAGAGTGCTAGGATTACAGGCATGAGCCACCGCACCCAGTCAATGTTTTCATTTTTAAAAGATCATTCTTGGAAGTGAGTCCAAGAAAATCTTCTTCAATAAATTGTATGTTTCCTTCATATGTATTCCGGTATATATCTTGGTAAGTTTATTACTTAAGATTCTCTATTTTTGTTGCTATTGGAATAAAATCTTTTTGTCCATTATATTTTCTAAATGGTTGTTGTTAGAATTTTGGATAGATTTTTTTGTACGTTTATTCCATATCCAGCCTCCTTAATGAACTCTTTTTATTACTCCGAATAGATATTCTAGTTAATTCTCTTTAAGTTTTTGAGGATGATAAACACATCTTCTGCAAGTAATGACAATTCTCTCAGTAGTCACAATTGGTAATTTTTTCTTATCTCAATGCATTTACTAGAACTTCTAGAACAGTGATTCTCAACATAGGTCAGTGACTCTCAACCTAGATCAGTGATTCTCAACTCAGATCAGTGATTCTCAACCAGGAATGATTTCGTCCCTCAGGGGACATTCGGCAATGTCTGGAGATATTTCTGGTTATCACAACTGGGGAAATGTGGCTTCTAGTGGGTAAAGGGGTGCTCTTATCTTAGTCTTGACTTCAGTGAAAATGCCTTTTGTGCTTCACCAATATGTATGGATTTGAATATTAGTTTAAGGCAGAAATTGTCTTGAGTAAAGAGTCTTTAAATCCATATTAATTAAAATTTTTAAAACCAGAATTATATATGGAATCTTATCAATTTCTTTTATAGTTTTCATCAAGATGCTTTTTACTTTTTTCCTTTTCTTACATTATAGTAATTGACTTCTTGGCTCCACCAATATTACTTTAGGAAATCATTAACCACTGTTAAATAAGCATATCTCTGCTGCTTCCTACGCACACTATAAGGAATTGCCCATGGAAGAAGCAGCTTGATTACAAATCAATTCCAGTAATTTGGAGGGTCCTCCCTTGTGGCTTTCAGTGGGGACTCGCATAGGAAGCCACCATTTGTTTCCTCTGAGTTATAGCATCCAAACATGGATACCCTGAGGCTCTCATTGCCCTCAGCTGCCCTGAAAAAGGACTGCTAACCTCTTATGAGGTCTCTTGGGATACTCAGTCCCACAAAATGAATTTTTCATATACACAGAGACAGACAATATTAGGGCAGACAATCTCAAACATACCCTTAAAATCTGGGGAAAATCCACTTAGGCATTTTCACATGACAGTAATGGACAGATAGAAACTTAATTTTTTAATGTAGATTTTCTAACATGAAACTATCTTTACAGTCCCAAAATAATCATGTGCTTATGGTGAATTATTCTCTTAAGATTGAATTTGGTATTCTATATTTTTTGTAACTGTATTCAAAAGTAAGAATGATCTCAAGTTTTCTGTCTTTATATAATTTTGGTATGAAATCATAATAATTTTGCTTTCCGTTTTATGATCCGAAACAGTTTATCATGAGATAAAAAGTTTACATTATGATTTAGAAAATGTGTACCTATAAAACCACCTGGGCTTGGTTATTGATTTATGATTCTTAAAAACTATCTCTGTGGAGTTAAATACCCCTTTTCAATTCTAATGTTTTGTAGCAATATTTTGACCATCATATGCAAGGGACTTTATTGGCATCTATAAAGCTTCGCTTGGGTGTAGTTGTCAATTTTACTGTCTTTCTAATTTCTAAATCATTACTTTCTGCTTTTGTCCTTGAATATCACTTTTCACCTATTGTCCAGAATACACATTTTTCTCCCAATTTCTTGAATAAAGTTCTTCTTTGATTTTTGTATTCTTTATTATTTTAATGGTGAATTCACTTAAGGAAGTGTGTTACCTTGGAGTACAGTTGTGGCCATATCCCAGAAGTTTCCTAAATAACGTTCTCATTCCTTTTATCTAACTATCCCATGACTAGTAATTTAGGTTCTCTCTAACCCAAAGATTTTGTTTTGCTTTCCATTAATTAAATATTTTCCCTCTAACTATTTCTTATTGTTTCCTATTTTTATTATATTGTGTTCAGAGAATTTGACATGTAACTTTCATTTAGGGAAATTATGTATGTTTCTTTTTAGCTAATATATAAACAATTTTTGTTAATATACCAAGAGTTCTTGAAAAGAAGCTTTTTCTCTAGAACATAGTCTCTACTTTGGGGGATGCATCACAGAGGGAAACACAGGATTATCTAATAAGGTATATGAAAAAAATTAGAACTTATATATAATATATTTATTTTTTCTTGTCCCTTTTAACTTCTATTTTTGTATATGTTTCATATGTCTTATATTACCATTGTAGAAGTGTAATATTATTAATAATATGCACATTTTGGGAGTATATGCTTGCAAAGGTTTTAAACATAGAGGTGTATAGTGAAAAGAATAGAGATTATCAGACTAAAAAGCACAGAGATCAATATTTCAGTACAGTGGTATTTCTGCATAATTAACAAATATATTTATATTAAAACTACTCAAAAATGTTTAAATTATAAGGATTCACATTCAAAAACTTTGGAGATAATTACATTATCAACAATATTTTTCCAAAGCGATAGAAAGGTTTTGTTTTTTCAGAATTCTAAGAAAGATAGGGAAAGCGATCTGGATTCACAGGGGCTGCTAGTCTGAAAAGAACCCTCCAAAACAGTGCAACCAGATTCAACTTCCCAGGGTCTTATTGTCTATGGGGAACATGGGTTTGTAGAAAGAAAAATGCAAATAGCAAGTGGAGGGAGCGGCAAAGCAATGAGCCATGAACTATGTGATCCTTCCATGCGATTCGCCCAAAATCTTCTACAGAGTTACTAAATCCACAAATACTTGGCCTAAGTGGATTTTCATGGAAAGCTGTGTAAAGATCACACAAACTCAGGAAAGGAAGTTAAGGGAGGAGGTGAGGTTGGTAGGTTTTAGGGAGCATTTGACAGGCCTGAGACATGGAAGTGGGAACAAACTGGAAAAATTTTATCTAAATCTCCAAGGGTCAAAGGAGCCCTTGATGTGGTAGCCCAACTCGTAGGTAGCCTTATTTGTGCTTTATCTGCATGATCTACATTAAATTTCTCTGCTACTATCGTGTTTCATCACTTTTCCCTTTTGTTGTTAATTGTAATGTTATGTTATTTGGCACATCAAGATTCATGACTATTATTTTTCTTATTATGGATTGCTTTCTTATCAAAATAAAATTACCTTCTTTTAATGTCTTTTATGTTGGAGTCTTTCTTGTCTTTCTGTGTCATGTTGATTTAGGTATAAATTGTGTACAAAGTTTGCAGGTGCTCTGTGTCTGTTTGCATGCTTTCTTGCTTGCTTTAATCCAACTGAAAAGTCTTTGTATTTTGTATTAAATTTTGTTCTATTTAAAGACCCCAAGTTCTGGATCTTACTACATTGTTATTTTATATTTCTCTTTGTACTTTTTTGCTATTAGTTTTGTTTTCCATCAGCACCATGACTGTTTTTCTAAATTCTGAAAAAAGTTTAAAATATAAAAAAGCATTAGAAATAATATACAAAAATATTCCCCTAAACTCTGTTCTTCTTGCTTATTTTCTCTGGTGGCTGATTGAAGAGTATAACACCTTCTTATGTTCCTCTAAATTATTGGGTTTTGTTGATAAAAACTATACTTAAACTTGTATACAATGAATTAAATCATTTTTGTCAACTTGTCCCCTATGAGAGGAGTAAAAAAGCATTTAAAAATTTACCCCAAATCCATTCCTAACCCACTTACGTGTTCTCATTGATATAATTTAGAATTTTTAGACTCAGATTATTAATGTTTAATTTTGTTTGTATTATGTTCATCTTTTCCAAGAATTATTTCTAGATAATTGCATTGCTATGTAACCATATTTATGGTTATTAAAATAATGGATTCAGTTCTATGTTTAACTGATTTTAATGTTCACTATTCTGACTTTTATGTTGAATTACCCATTCCTGTGTCCCCAACTTTGATTTATCTCATTCGCGTGGAATATAGCTTCAAGAATTTTATTTGCTTTGCTTTTTGTGTTTTAGGATGGGCTCATAAATGGTACACTTTGCCTATACATCTTTCTGTTGTCTTCAAAATTGAACAACTTGACTGGGAATGGTATTTTTGGAGTCATAACCTTTTCTTCTTGAAATTCCATAGATATTGTCCCATAGTCTTGCAGCATTCAGAATCGTGGCAAACTCTGAAAGCAATCTGATCTTTGTCCTTTATGGGAAAACTGCTTTCCTCCTGGATGCCTGTAGGGTTTTTTCATTTATTAATCCAGGTGTTTAACAAATATGTGTCAGGCACCTACCATTTGCAAAGAACTGATCTAGACACAGTGGTGAATGGAACAGAGAGAAAGCCCTGCCACGTGTTAGTGGGGGAGGCAGATGATAAACCAAAAGAATAAGTACAATGTAGAGCATTTGCGATGATGACACACACATGCTAGGAAGGAGGATAAAGCTGAGGAAGGGCATCAGGAGTTGGACACATGATTATTTAAACAGGCCCATTAGGGAACCCTTTAGTAAGGTGACATTCGATTAGAGACCTGAAGGAAGGAGGGAATGAGCCATGTGCTTATGTGATGAAGAGGATTCTAGGCAGAGACTCTGAACTGAGAGCTTGCCTGCTGTGTTCAAGGAATAAAAGGGAGGCCGCTGTGGCTGGAGTAGGAATGAGCAAGAGGAGAGTAGAAGCTGACGATATTACGGTTGTACTGGAGGGCCAGGTTAACCAGGGTCTGTACAGGTCAGCCTTTCCCAAGTTGGGGTTCCATGGAAAATATACATTGGGCATTGCTACTTTCCAAGAGGGAGAGATGAGAAGCAAAGTTTCCCAAATTAAATTGTCTATGGAATCCCTTTATTGGAGACCTGTTAGGAGTCACTTATCCTTGAACTTAACAAATATTTACTGAGTAACTGTCATTCCGCAGGCATCAGTCTAGGCACGGAGGATAGGGTGGTGAACAAAACAAAGCCCCTGCCCTCACGGAACTTACATCTGTGTGTGGATGACAAACAACAACCTGATATGCATATGAGATCAATGCTACGGAGGAAAAATAAAACGGGATAAAATACTTGCAGAACATTCATTTTGCTAAACACTGGTCTCTTTTTGTTAATTTTTCCTAATGCAGTATAGACCTTTTAATAAAATACTTACGTTTTTCTTAAGGTTGAGAAAGTTCTCTTCTAGTTCATCTTCATTTGTTACTTCTTTTGTTGTTTAGGTCTTTTTTTAATTTTTGTTTTTATTATGAAATTTTGAAGGGAATATTTTATGGTATTTCCTATATACAAGAGAATATACACACTGGTCTCATTTCCAGGCCAGGCTCTCTCCTTGAAGTCTGGGCCAACTTCTTATCCACAGGATCCTTCATGAGTGGGCTTTAATGAAAATGACAACACCAAGTGCCTGAAGGCGTCCTGTGCCAGGCCTTCGGTGCTTCGCCTGCATAAATCATTTAATTCTCACAACAGCTCAGGGAGGCTGGTGCTATCATATCATTATGCCCATTGTACAGATGAAGCAGAGTCCTGGAGGTTCACGACTGGCGAGCAGAAGAGCTGCAATTCGACCTGAAAACCCGGAAGGACACAGCCACCCCTGTTTGCAGGGGAGAGGGACTCGGGGAGTTCAGAGATAGGCTCTTCTTTTATTAACAAACTCCGAGCAACTTAAAGTGCCCCAAGCCCAGCACAGATCTGGTGCTCTGCAAATATTTGCTGAAGGTTTGTGGAGTGAAAAGTTTCGCCCTAGATCACTGATTTGCACCTGGGAGCAATTTTGCCCCCCAGGGGATGTTTGGCAAAGTGTGGAGACATTTCTGATTGTCACAAATGGTGGGAAAATACTACTGGCATCTAGCGGGTAGAGACCAGGGATGCTGCTGAACATCACACGATGCACAGGACAGACCACCGATGACAAACAATGATCTGGCCCCAAATGTCAATAGTGCCGAGATTGGCAAACACGAGGCTCTGAAATCAGCTAGGTCTGTTTATCTGCCCCTCATAACTCTGACAAGACAAAAGAAACTAGTTACCCCAAATACCATCATCTCCCAGAAGGGCTCTCTGTGCCTTGTAATTTACCTGGGTGAATAGGGCTACTTTCTGTGTCTTTCATCCCTTAATTCAGTCTCATTGTTCCCTATATTTGGGGTAATCCCGGAACTGCCCTTGAAGGTAAGGCATTGCGAATTGTGAGAAGAGAGTGGGGATCCCGTCCTTTGGGAAAATCGAGCTGCTGAATTAAAAAACTCGGCAGGCAAACCCCTCGGAGCTAACGGGATAAAGCATGGAAGATTTTAGATTTCAGAGGCTGCCAGAGAGAAGGGACTCTCTGCTCCTTCCATTCAAGAGCTTTTGTTTTGCATTTAAATGACAAGGGAGATGTTGGAGACAAGCTGGCAGCTCCATCCTCCGCGAGGAGGGAAGTTGTCGCCCTTCTGAAGTGGCTGCGTTAATGTCATGTCATTACACCGTATTGCTGCACAGGTTAATATAATTGGGTGACTATGTGTGAGCAATGATCCGTGCCGTGTTACAGCTCTGAAACAAATGACATTTAACCAGCCGGTCCGTAAGGCTCCTTGTTATCTACACGGTGAGCAATTGGAACGGAGAAGGGGACCTCTCGATGAGCAACTGATGAATTAGTTGTTGGGTTTCCTCGACAGCCTGGATTTATAAGAGCACAATTCTAACATAATTTATTAGATCTATAAACAGACAGATCCGATGTTTTCACCGAGATTACATCTTTTCACCCTCAGAGATTGTGTCGCTGACAGCCCTGTTATAATTTAATTTTATTATTCTGATAAGGTGTTGTTTCCGGGGGCTTATTTATTTATTTATTTATTCTCCTCCAGAAAAGACGTTTTCATTTTTAGCTGGAAAAGAATCAGAAACTTTTGTGCTAGGGGATATCTGGTAGCCACCCAGTGGCCTCTTCCAGGCTGTGACTGTGAGCTTTGCAAGGACAGGGACAAAGATTTAACACAAATTAGTGTTATGGACCCTGGGCCTGAGGCATGGCAGGAAGAATACCCAAGGGAATGTATGTGGAATGGAATTGGGACCCGTTTGAGGATCTTCCTCTTGTTGAGACATCAGCCAGTGATCCTCCTTCTTCCATAGAGTTTCTCACCTTTGCAGCCTCCTGCCCCTTTCCAGGCCCACCTATTAGCTCAGGGTACAGGACAGTCCACCCCAGGTCCAGTGACCACTCACCTGAGCATGAAGCTGAGGCCTCTTAGCTACCTGCTCGAAGGGTTTCCCACAGGGCTATGCTAAGCAAACTCCTCCTGGCCATGTGAAAAGAAAAGGGGGCATGCCTACTCTCAAAGGCCCTTCGAGCCAAAGGTCACAGGTCTGAGTGATCAACACCTACCAGTAAAGGGACGGTGGCTGCCCCAAGAGCTGCAAGGGGGAGAGGGTGCTAGAGTTGTGTGTCCAGGCCAAATGGCATCAGACAGTGAATAAACACCCAATTAGAAGCAATCAGATCAGGGTTTATGTCACAGGTAGCTGTGACTTTGGGCATTCCCCTTCCCCTTTATGAGCCATTGCCTGGCTGAAACACAGAAGTAATGACACCTGCCTCATAGGTCCTGGTGAGAACAAAATGAGGTCATGAACATAGGTGTTTTATAAGCTAAAGTCTTGTGCAAACGAAGGATACATTTATTAGCAATAATATCTCTGAGCTCTAGAGACACATGTTTTCATCCTGGGAGGAATATATATCTTTATTGTCACTTTTATTTTATAATAATAATAATCTTCATACAGCTTTATATTTCACCAGGTGCTTACATATGATATAAAGTAACATGAGCTCATTTTAATCTCCTAATAATTTAGTGAGGGTGGGTGACTTCATCTTCCCCATTTTATGGATGGAGAAACTGAGGCTGGTGGAGGTTACCCAGAGCAACTCAACCAGTTGCAAGATTCTAACTCACAGCTGAACAACCCCCACATCCACGACTGTGTACTTCTGATAAAGTCAGGACTGTCTCTGCTCAGGACTGGGGTGGAGCAGAGCACGGCTCTGAGGACAATCAGAAGGAAAGCTGGTCGCCAGCTTTCTGTTCTCGGGAGTTCAGCTGCAGCTTGCTCGTGGGAGAAATGATTGAGGTCAATTCACCAAAAGCCCGGGGTACGGGTGCTCTAGGGTTTCAGCTCCATTTGCTTTCAGGGCCAGCTTCCGTCCCCAAGGCCAGAGGCAATTCTTGGAGTCATTCATAAAGCCCTCCATGCCTCATGGGGAGAAAAGAAATTAATATCAGAAGTGGCAGCGTCTGAGCGGCAGCTTCATAACAGGCTTGAACCCCGACCTCTCGGCTACAGCTGGAAACGGCTCAGCCAAGCACGTCATTGACTCCCAGAGTCCTGGAACCCTAGATGTGCATGTGGGCTTGGAGGTCACCCAGTCCAGCCCCCTTATTTTACAGATGAGGAGGTTACATTCCAGAGAGGGGAGAAGGCTGGCCCAAGGTCACACGGTGGGTCAAGGGGCAAAATCAGGGTTGGAACCAGGTCTCCTGGTTCAGGACTCTTTCCAACATTGGGTACCCTGTCAGGCATATTCTATCGTTGGATGCTTTTTTGAGATCCAATAAAACAACACGGGGCCCATGGAAACACCAAGTACACAACGTGAAACCCTGCACAGATCTGTTAAGTCATCACTCTGCAGAGGCAGGAGTCCTACCCAGGAGAAAGGCACACACCCGTCACCCTTCACTCCTGCAACCTTGAACTTCTTGCCTCAACCCACCGTGAGTTCTAGCCCTCGCTCCCTCTCCCAGCTGCAGCCTGACCTTACTTTGAAGACTTCATGCTAAGATGTGCTGATTTTCTAGATCCCTCTCTCTATTCCCATCAAAGTTTCTCTTCCAGACTTTTCTGCCTCAGGCCATGCTGGTAAATGTTTCCCAGTCTTCCCTCATCCTCAAAACCCTTCCCTAGGGGGTTTGACCTCAGTTCTTTAACGGGAGCGGGATGGGAACAAAATTAAAGCTTTCAAAATACAACAATTTCGACTAAAACATCACATCCTCAGAGATGCCTTCCCTGACCCCACCCATCGCCACCAAAGACCCGATCAGTTTCCAGCATCCTTTGCCAAGTAGCTCTTACCGGTTGGTTTGTAAGGAGACCTGGGTGTGATTTCTGGATCAGCACGTGTCTCCCCGCTAGAGGGCGCTCTGAGAGGCCAGGGCGTGACTGATCCTGTTGCTACTGTTGCCAGCGCCCAGCAGGGTGCTGCCACAGGGCAGGTGCTCCGTAATATCTACTCAATGACAGAGGAATGCCGATGAGACTCATCCTCACCCGCCCCCAAAAGAGTGAGCCTTCGGTGTAATATGAGGAATTCTGGGGTCGGGGAGGGAGGTCCAAAGAGCATGTTCCTCCGTGTAAAGGGATGAGTCCATCTTTAGGGTGGCCTGGGCTGAGACGCTGAGCAAAGAAATATCCCCACTGTCCCCCAGCCCTGAGGATGTCTCCTGTTGCCCACATCTAAAAAAGCGCCCCTTGTGGTACAGGGGGTTGGGTTGAGTGAGAGTGACCCAGCATGGAGGTGGCTACTCTGAGATGTCCCCTCGTGCCTGGCTTCCCAATGTTGCTTCAGCTTTTGGGATCACCTGCTTAGAACCTGGCAGCCCATCAAGGTGGAGAAGGTAGAAGGTAGGAGAGGCAGAGTAGCCTGGGTCCTGTGGGTTGGCCAGGGACAAGCGCATCCACCGTGGGGAGCCGGAAGAGAGTCAGCTAGAAGCCCCAAGAGGCCTCTCTAGAGCCTGTCTTTGGGTCCAGAGAGAGCAGCTATGAGCCTGGGGACCTAGCACCGGGGCTGTGTTGAGATGCCAGCGGTAGCAGATCAGCACAAACTGCCGAGAGCAGCCAAAGTAGCATGTGCAGCCCCTGCTCTTCAGAAACAGCTGACCTGGGTCCCTGAGGACCCAATTTCACTCTCATTCTGGTCATGAGAGGAATGGGTGGTTCATGCCTCCAAGACGCAGCAGTCCTCAGCAATAAGGACCTCTGGGCAAATCCTGCTGGGGACCTGGGCACAATGTCATTTGAGGATGATGCTACAGGGTCTTTCCTTCTTTCGGACAGCACAATCCAAAAGAAATAGATTGCAAGCTCTGTGTGTCATTTTAAATTTTCCAGTAACCACATTTTTAAGAAAAAAGTAAAAAGAAACAGGTGAAATTAGTTTTAGCAACATTTTATTTAACCCAATATATCCAAAATATTATCATGTCAACAATGTAATAAATATAAAAATATTGAGATATTTTAGATTCTTTTTTGAAATGCGTGAGTATGTTACACTTACAGTAAATAAATGTAAAATATTTGGAATAGCCACATCTGGCTAGTGACTACTGTATTGGACAGCACAGCTCTAGAAGGTCAAGTCAGCCTTTGGCTTATCATTCCCATCTGGCAAATGAGCATATCTCAAAGTTATCAGGTGTCTGAAGTCACCAAAGGTGACACACAGAGCTGTAAGGACAGAAACAAGGGATTTCATAAGCCAGAGATTGCTCACTCAGCCCCACAGTTCCCTGTCTACAAAACAGGCTTGCGCAGGGTTCCAGTGGAGCTTCTGTGGCCGGGGAGACCCCGGAGGGCAGGCTCTGTAGCTGCGCCCTGCAAATGCTCTGCTGTGAGCCTGGGAAATGGAGCTGTTTGAAACGGATCCAGGTTTTCAGCTGCCTGGTCCCCGCACCCCATCTGCCAAGCACCAGGAGCGAGGCAGATGCTGGAAACACATCTGTCAACCTGCCCTGATGGTTTCTGGCACCTCCCCCAGCTTCTCAGAGCCTCTGCCCCCACCCTGGAAGAAGCCAGCACTCGCTGGGTTTTCCAGTTCCTGGTCCCCGCTGGAGGGCACCCTGGGGCATCCCTGGAGGTGGCCACCCCTGAAGGCAATGTCCCTTTCTCAGAGACTGACCCCTCCGTCTGCTCCGCTGCTCTGCTGCTGTCCACCCCTCTGACAAATTCCCCTTCTGAGATGGGAAGTCAGGCGCAGACCCCAGCAGTCCCCACGGACGCAGTGAACAGGTCTTGGAGGGTCTGCACGGACTGAATTCAACCAAGTCACAGCATGGAGCAGGGCCAGTGCCTGCATGGCAAGCCACCAAACCGGCTTCTCTTCCATTCTGCCTCTCTTCTACAGTATGAGTTGCTTTGAGGATGAGATGAGAATATGTAAATCAAGTTCCCAACGATCAGCCCTCAACAAAGTCTGGGTAGAAGGAGGCAGAGAGCTAACAGGGAAAAGAGAAGATTCCTTAGCTGGGGTGAGGGCAGGGCTTGTCTCCTCCATCATCGGGGTTCCTAAGTGATTTCAACATGATGTAGTTTAAGGTGGAAACATTGGTCCATCTGGTTGTGCATGTACGGGTGGGTTTTATGTGCCCACAAAAAGTCATAGGTTAGAAAAGGTTAGTGTCTGCTTCTCCTCAGTCGTGCCAGCCTCCAGGTTGGAGCCTGGACCCACAGGGGCTCAGTAAATGTGGTTAATCAAACAGGTGGAGGAAAGGAGGGGGGAAGGGAGGCAGGGAAGGGAAAAGTCCAGAAAATTTAATGAAGGGATGAGGGAGGAAGGTGAGCAACAAGGAGACAGAGCAGGAGGAAGAGATGGAAGGAAGAGCTGGGCCAGGGTTGGTGGTCCCTGCTGCCCCCGGCCCTGGGGCTACACATCTGGCCCAGCCTCCTGCTCCCAAAGGCATCTCTGTGGCACCGTGGGCTGGGCACCCTGGCTCGAGCTGCAAAGCCTTTTGCCAGCTCAAGTTTTTCCTTTTAACCCATCAAGGAGTCTAAACGTCAGCTAAACGAGGACCCCATATGTGGAAATATTCATTCTGATATTGATGTTTTCCTTATAAAAGCATGTTGTTTTACGTCCGGGTGGAAGAACTCATTATAAACTGTTAAATATGATGTAAATGCTAATTTCTCTGCATTGCCCTGTAAAGGAACTCCCTGGAAAGTGCGTCTCATGGAAGGCCATAAAAGAAAATGGTACAAATAAATTAGGGAGCAGTGCGGGTGGTAGCATACGGTGTCTGCCTTGCCAACGTGCAGCCGTGTGTCCCCTCTCCAAACTCTGGCCCCAACAGGAGGGGATTTGCATAACGGCAGTGACAGATGCCAGCACTTCCCAGCGGCCACCCGGCCTTGACAACTTTCAGGAAACAGTCTGCCAAGGTTTGCTTCAAATAAAAACAATTTTTTAAATTGCCAAGTGTTTCTCCCTTTTGCGATTCTTAATAAAATTTTGTTTTTTAGTGTTTGGGATTTCAATCCTGAAAAGGAGAGGCACAAATGACATGATGGAGGTCTGTCTTAAAAACCTGGGTTTTGGGCTGCTCACAGGCTTGCAGTAACAACCTTCTCTAAAAACCTCGAATGTATTTTGGCCACGTTCAAAAGAGAGAACGTGGCAGGTGTCTAGCAAACACAAGCCTCCTTCTCTGTCAGTAACCTTGCCTGTCCTGGTACTCTGTTAACCAAACCCAGCTCTGGATTGCAACCACAACCCAGAATTTGTCACACACAAAAGAATTAGAATCCAGGGTCACGCAGCTATTTGTGGAATGAATATTAGTATATTCTTTGCAAATGCATGATGTATGAACTGTATATATTTCTTTGATAAATTGTTTTTAAATATTTCCTCCTTTTTATTAATTGAAGAGGAGCCTCATGTATCAATGCCATTTTTTCCTGTTTTTCACATAAATTATTTTCTTGCAATGTTCGTTTGTATTATTATTGCCGATATTAAGGCAAAGACTTTTTTTGCCTTGTAAACAAGATTTTGCTTACAGCTAAATGAAAAGAAGTGAAGTTAATCACATTGAAATAATAGGTTTAAAAAGGTAATTCAGTGGTATTGGAATGAAGTTTAATCTTAGGCAATAGAAGCCATGCTGAGAGAAATGGCAGAAAAGCTTGTTCTGTAATTAAATGGTATTTATCATTGGCAGGTCAGCTCTGCTAGGTGAGAGCCTTCAGGGCTCCACAGAGAAGGGGAAGGCTACTAGTGTAGACAAAAAGGCCCAGAGCAGAGCCTGGGAATTCCAAGAGTGGGCTGGGAGGAAGAGTTGGGTGCAGTGACACCTCCTAGGACCGGGCTGTCCAACACTGCACATGTGTATCTCAGCCCACAGCACTGAGTCTGGCAAAAATGCCCAGACACCCGCCATATCCCTCCACTAGGCACCCAATTCATGGCCTCCCCAGTCAGCATTAAACCACACGAGCTTAGAATTTAGGCAGACCTGGGATCAAATCCTACAGCTGGTATTTTCACTCTCTTCATCTGTACAATGGAAATAATAACGCACCAACCTCCTGGGCTTGTTGTGACCCCTAGAGACACAGAATGTAATGTGCCATGTACCATGCCTGGCACTGTTGCAATAATCAGTCCTAATTTTAACCACACTAGTGAGCATTCAGACCTCAGGCAAAGCTGGGGCAGATTGGAAGGCTCCAGCCTAAAGAAGAGAAAGCTGAGCTTCTCAGACAGATGGTCCTCAGGCAGCTTTCTGCAAATGTGGTCAAACTCACCAACACTGGTATAAGCTGAGGGCAGCAGCCCGCAGCAGAGAAGGCTGAGGGGTGATTTCAAGACGATTCTCAAACAGCTCTCTGCAAACGTGGTCAACCCAAGAACACAGCCAGTCATTGAGTTGAGCCCCATCCCAGGTTTCTCTTTCCAGAACTCTGAATTCCTCCTGGAGCTGGAGGACGGCTTGGCTGGGCTAACACCACACTGTCCATCCATGCCTGTGGTCTGAGTTCACGTCCTGGATCTGCCACTCGCAATGGTGTGATTTTATATATGAGCATCCGAAAATGGGAGAAAGTGGTAGTATAAAACCTGGTGGAGAGGAGGATAAAGTTAGATAATTCAGGGCGAGTCCTTAATCTTGCAGAGGCTGAGCCTTTCGTCTCATCCTACACCTCCTTACTAGCTGGTGCCTCTATCTTAGAGGCTTTGGGCCCTTTGATTCAAACTCAAGTTCATCACGTTGGTGGTATAGTGGTGAGCATAGCTGCCTTCCAAACTCAAGTTCATCAATGAGATCCTCAGGCCGCTGCACTTTGGGGAAACAAAAAGACCCAGTGGAGTATTGTCTGGCTTTGGGAAGGACGCTTCTGTTTTGAGCCCTGGCCTATCAGGGCATTTGCTGGCAGGATAATCAAGTATCCCTGAGGTCCTCTTCAATGAATCCCATTTCAGTAGTGCCTGTTTGGCATTTGCAGGACTCTGGAGCTCACATGCTGTTAGACGATGCCTTAAAATCAACCTAGTCCTCACCTGGCCCATGTGTGGAAACATACAGGGCATCCTTCCACATCGCGGCAGCTGAGCCTGGCGCCACTCCAGCTTCCCTCTCTAAGAAGCTCAAATTCGAGTCCCTTATTAGCTCTCCCATCTTTATTAGTGTTCCGGAGCAAAGTGTCTTCAGCTCAAGTTATTGAATTTTCACTAAAACCTCAATACATGCACGGCCCTTTTGTACTTTCATGTTCAAAAAGGTACAGACTTCCAGCTGCCATCTCCTGCCTCTGTCCGTATCTTTCCCCATTACAGGCTGCCGTCCAAAACCAATATGAATTAAATAAATACCCCACTGAGAGCTGCGCTTTGGAGAATTGTCTCATTGCCATACAGATGTGGGCTATCTCCAAACAGCACCAACATCTTGTATTTTATTTTATATTTGAAAAAAAATTAAAATCCAAATAGTACTCAGGAAGGAAGTGCTTGCACGGGTGAATGTTTGATTTCATTTTTCTCCCAGCATGTCCTCCTCTTTCATCCCATAATGGCCCTTCTCGACTAATCTATCTTGAAAACCTGCAGGTAGAGATGTTTATTGATACAAGACCAACGTGCAACGTGGTTTACAGAGACCATCGAAAATGCATAAATAGTAAATTTCACTTGATGTCTACTTATTAATGCAGTTCCACTCTGCACATTTCTACAGAAAGAGGTTTGGCCAGATGGGAGATAAGTCTTTTACGTTATGGATATACATGAAAGAAAACATTTGGTTTCCATTCTAAATGACTGATACAGACTGTCCCAGTGATTGCATTTTTCAGGGCAAATCACCAAATTCAACATCAATTACTTTGTCTTTTTAGCAGCTTAAGGAAAAAAAGTTTGGCTTTTTTTTTAATTTCTGAAACCTCATAGAAACATTTCAGCCCTCTGCTTCCTATGAACACAACACATTATTTTTATAATTTTACAAGAGCAACTTGCACCATGGTTCACACAGAATCACCCTGTGCCCTGAAACCACAAATTTGACTTCCCAGCAGCTGGTAAGTTTGAATCCCTAACGTATTACCCACAGACATTTGTTCCCTTAGACCCACCCAGGATCCAATGTTGCTGGACGGATAAGCAGAGTGGAGGAACTCACATTTCCTTTATGCAGATTGTGGAGAAATATAGCTTGGGGGACATGCACTCTACAAGGCCTTTATGGTCCATCTATGGAACTAGAATAGGAAATCAATGGCTGAGTCCAGGCTGGGGCTCTGAATTCTTCCAAGTAATCATTTTTTCCTTCCTCTAGTCCCCGGCCCCTCCTCTGCTAAAGACTTAACATCGCCTTGCTCATTTAGAGCATAATTGAGACTCCACTTTTATTTCATCATCCTTCCCCTTTCATTGATCATTGCTAATTTTCTGGCTCAATGCCATCCGGGGAATGGGTTTCCTAACCCCAGCAGAGGTGCAATTGGAGTCATTGGGATAAAAATGGGTTTGTGCTTTGTCTCACGAGCCAAGTCAGCTGGCCTGAGGAGCTGACCAGAGATTCAGAGACACCTTCTACCTACAACCCTCCACCCCTCTGCCAGCCCACCAAGACCTAAGAAAATATCTGCCTTGCCCTCGAAAGCCTGTCAGGCATCTCCAAGCATGTGACCTAAGCATCTTTCCCCCATGCAGATAAAAATGCCAGCACAATAAGGAAAGTGATTCCTTCCCCCACAGGTACAAAAATAGTGGGTGGCTAAATGCAGCTGTACCTCCAAGTAGCCGGATGTGAGAACAGCACATCTGTCTGCAGTTTCTCTGTTCAAACTGAATCACTGATTTTTCACTCATTCCTGAGAACATGTGCCAAGGAGAGATTTAGAACCAGAGGCCCATCTCCCCTCCTCCAGACATACCAACTTGGGGCCAGGGAAAATATATAAGGTGCATATGTCAGAGCCTTGAATTTAGGGAAATGTAAGCCCTGAGAGAAGAAGGTATCCTGACAGAATGGATCAGAGGGGAATAGTACCCAACACAGTATCACAACATAATGTCATACCATCCCAGGAGGAGAAAGAAGTTATATCTGTGAGAAATGTGATAGAACTGACAAAATTAAATGAAATCAGCTTCATAGATTGTGAACCACAAGTCACACTTTTATTTTCTTTATAACAGGATAAAAATTGCAACATTTTCATCAAGATATGAAACAGAGACAATGCTAGCATTGGAAAAGATCTATCAGTGTGATATTCAAGTTATCTGCATACTCCCACCCACTGTTTCTTTCATATTATACCCATGGTAGTGGGAACCTGCTACCAAAGTTTAATTCAAATCTAGCAAAGAATTTGAAGATTTGGATGCAGTGGTGTGCTGCAGGCGGCTTGTACCAGCTCCCAAGAACCAATTGTTACATTTTCATGAAATTTACAAGCTGGCTAATATCATGTTGGTAACTTAAAATTGGCCATCATAGAAATATTTACACCATGGAAATGGGCAAATGCTATAAATCAAGACTTTTATTTTTTTTCCAGAGAGCAGGTTGCTAACCATTTAACACCATTGGTGGGAGGGCTCTTCTGAGATCAGTCAGCATGATGACTAGGTTTAGATTCAGCTCAATCAAGTTCTCTATTAATGCCCTCAAACTGCTTAAGCCTCTAATTTTCTAACTGGCATCAGCATGTACCTTGCATTCCTAGAAGTTCCTAAGGATGGATGGGGAAAAGGGACAAGGGGGAGAATGAGCTTTCCAGATCCACACCCCTGACTTAGTAGATCATCTTCGCTTTGAGCAGTCAGGCTAGGTCTGCATTTCAGGTTCCCTTTTGTCAAAGGGTTCTGCTTTCTAAAACCTTAGCTGAACACAGGGACTGCTTCTGTGGCTATCTGCCTGTTTCATTCTTGAGAGAGAGGTGACTTACGCAAGGTCACACAATGAGTCCAAGTCTGTGGGAGAAGGACCCTGGATCCTGAACCCAGTCTGCTGTGTCCTTGTTGTGTGGCCTTAGACAGGTCCATTTCTCCTTCTCTCTGGTGAAGAGGTAAACTTGATGGTCTGTCTCTCTAAGGGCATTATTAGCTCTGAAATTCTGACATTGAACTCTGAGTCCTTGGTCTACATGGACTCTCAAGGGAATGTGGAGAATTAAGAATTTAAGAAACTGAAAGATAAGAGATGGGCAAATGCCACCCAATTTTCCAACAGAAAACATAGAACCATAATCCTGATCCTGGACTCCTGCTAAGTCTGAAGATCTGCTTATTTTCTGGATGATGGATAAGCCCTGGGGAAGGAGCACCAGGTGGAATCTACTCCGATTCTGTACAAACAATCAGGCCAGAACACAAGTTGGGGCCTCTGAGTAACACTGACCTGGATTCACATCCCAGCTCTCCCCCTACATGCTAAGTGTCCTCATCTATAAAATAGATCCTAATAACATCCACTGCTTAAGACTCGTATAAGGATCAAATGAGATAAACCATGTAAAGCATTCAGCATCATATCAGCCCAGACTAAGCACTGAATAGATAGCAGCTCTTCTATATTAATATTATTATTTCCTCAGGTGATGGGGCCAAATTGAGAGACCAGGGGAATAAAACAGACTTAGAATTCACAATCTCAGCTTTGACCTGAGTTGAATCCACACTTGGGGCTGAGCTAGGCCTGGACTTCTAAGGCAGACTGCTGAGTGGACTAAGCTCATAAGGCAAATTTTGGGGTAGACCAGCCAGGAGGGGATTTGGGACAAGTAAATTTGGGTTGGAATCAATTAAGTCTTTCTGGTTTGGAGTGAAAGGAGCAAAACATACACGTAAGAAGTGGACTGTCACATGGACTGTTCACATCCTGGGTTTGGGCTGGAATGCATGCCCAGCCTCTGGGGAGGGGCTTCAGGAAGAGGCTGGTAAGGCTGAGCTCACAAGAGACTTGCTGGGACTTAGTGCGCCAGCAGCCCATATGACAAAGTGTGAGGGCAAGAGAGGAAGGCTGACCTCCTCACTTCTGCACCAGACCAAAAGCAGGAGCTGGGGTAATCGATGGGAATGCCAAGGAATGGTACCAACATCTGGGATATTGCATGGGACATGGGCATTTGCATTTTTGCAGGGGGCACCAGCAGAGGTGTAAGTAGTGAGGTGCCCTACCATGGTTCGTGGGCAGCAGGTGTCACCAAGAAAGGAGGAGCAGGAGAGAAATAACTTAGCAAACTCCATTATGTGGAGAATGAGACTTATTCCTGAACGCATAAGGGACTCCCCAACAAAATGAGAGGACTTTTCAGAGGCCCGTAAATGCGGCCAGAGCTAGTAAAAAATCAGTGATTTTTGTTGAAGTGGTCCCAGGTTTAACTTCTCCCTGGGGTGACATACATTTTGTATCTGGAATGAAGCAAGCATCCATTCCACAGATCCTTGCGGACAGGTGGGAAAATGTGAGTTGGTTGCTTGTGCTCTGGGTGGGTCCACGACTGGCTGAAGGTACCTAAAAGGAAGGGGCTTCCCTTGGTGCAAAATTAGAATCACCTGGAGAAGTTTAATAACTGCCCGGATGCCACCCTGCCCCCACCCTTGATGACTGTTATTGAATAAATGTGGGATAAAGCCTGAGCACTGAGTGTGTTGCGTGATGATCCCAGGTGACTCCCGTGAGCAGCCAGGGGTAAAAACCAATGGCCTAAAGGAAAGTTCCCAGCAGAGGCCACAGGCCTCTGTCCTGGATTCTTTCTTGATCAGTGTCAGGTCAGTGGCTTTGATGAGACTCTCAAAGTCTGAGATTTGTATATAGGTGAGCTGAAGCCGAAGAGATCCCCAGCACGCTGGCGAATGGTACCCAGAACCAGCCAGATCTCAACACTCTACCCTTCAAAGTCGTGGGTTTCCCATCACTGAATGTGTGCAACCAGAGAGTGGATGAGCTGTCCCTGCGCCGTCCCTCTTTACAAAGCCCTTATCGCATCTCATCCGCACCATAACATGGGTACACATGTACAGATTAGGCTCAAAGAAGGCACATGGCCCACCTGAAGTCACCCAGATATGCAGCACCCAAAACACCAGCCCTCCAGGAAGTGCAAGGTCTCCAGCTGCCCCTCTACTCTCAGGGTGAGTCACAGGGTGCTCCAGAGGTGATACCTTGGGTGGAAAACAGGGCCACAGGACCTTGAATGTTGCTGCCAGCTCTGAATACTTGTGCTGCTGCTGAGGCCGAGGCTGCCCCAGTGACCCGCCCTCCCCCGGGCCTGGCTCCCGCCAAGACACACCCACTTCCTGGGGCCTTCTCTCAGGAAGGAAATCCCAGTCATCATAAAAGGAAAATAAGGAAATAAAATCTTAATAGGATTTCATAGATGATATAAAATCTCTACAACTCTGGGTGACAGACACTAAAAAAGATCATTTAGAGAGAAAAAGCTTTCTAAGACTTCCTGCGGAATTGGTTGTCTGAACAAGCTTGGACGGTGCTCATATATAATGCTGTCAAGGGGAGCCCGTGCCACAGGGCCCAGGCTGCATGGGGTACGGGATCCAAGGAGAGGACCTTGGAGTCATGAGATGGCACCAAGGCATAGAGTCCTGTCCGCCTTACGACCTCCTCCCTGTCCTTCAAGCCTCAGCTCAGCCACTGCCTCTTCTGGAGGCTTCCCTGGTCCCCCACAGACTAAGTCTCTCCACTGCTTGCCCAGTACTCCCACGGCACACTTCCGTTACATGTGCCCACAGCACACCAGCACTCCTGACAACTGTGTGTGTCTTGTTGGAAACAGACTCCTGCACCCCACCGTTAGACCTGCCATTTCGGAATCTCTGGAGTGGAGACGGCACCTACCTCTCTAACAAGCTCCACGAGCATAGGTGACGGCAGTTCCCCCTGAGACCTGATGGCAAGAAGGAGCCCGACACGTGAAGATCTGGGAGCAGTGTGTTCTAGACAGAGAATGATGACAGATGCAAAGGTCCTGGGGTGGAAAAAGAGTGTGGAAAGGCTTCAGGACAGCCAAGAAAAAGACATGGCTGGAGACAAATGGGTGAGGGGAAAGTGGTAGGAGTTGAGATTGTTGATGTATCAGAGACCAGATCCTGAGGGGGATGGTGGCATTTAGACCTTGTTCTAAGTGTAATGGAAAGCCACGAAAGGCCTTTGTCGAAGACTGAATTATTAGTGCCAATTCTTTATTCCACTGTAATGCATTATATGTCCACACCTTTGCCACGTGCTCACGATGGTGACGTGTACTCCTGTCTCCTTGATTTTTGACTTGGCTGCATGGCTTGCTTTGAGCAATGGGATGGTAGCGGATGTGTTGGGAGCTGAAGCTCAGAATGTTCTTGCACAGGTGGGCTTGCCCTCTAGGGCTCCTGTTTCTTCACCGTGAGAAGAACATGCCCTGGGCAGCCACTGTTCCAAGGAGGATGAGAGAAGCACGTGGAGTGGAGCTGCAGGCTGAAGCCAAATCCCACCGAGACCCACCCAGCCTGCAGGCATGTGAGCAGGAAATGAATGCCAGTCGTTGTATAGCACTGAGTTTTGGGGTGACTGGTTATGCAGAATTATTGTGAAAATAACTGTCTGATAAAGGCTCTAAGCAGGGATGCGATCTGATTGCTCTTTTGTAAAGACCACTCGGGCAGCTGTGAGGAGTCTGGATGGTGAAAGACAGATGTGGAAACAGGAAAACGAGCTCAAAGCCCTGCAGTTGTCTGGGCAGGACCCCACAGAGGGTTAGACCATACTGGCCGTGGTGGAGAGGGACAGAGGTGATGGATTCTGGATGGACGTGGGAGATAAGAGCTGACGGGAATTGCCAATAAACTGAATTTGGGGATGTCAGGTTAGGACCACCACGTTGCACAGTTTCAGGGGGAATCGCACACAGGAAGTGGTGCAACTTGGCACCCCTGGACATAGTGAGGAGGGAAATGGAGAAACTGAAGAGAGACAGATGTCTTCTAGATTTTTGGCTTATGCGACTGGGAGGATGGTGGCGCCATTTGCCAAGTGAGACCTGGTTGACATGTATAGGTGGAGAAAGCGAGGGGACCACGTTTGAAGTGTCCATCAGACACCCAGATGGAGATGTCAAGTAGGCAGGTGGGTACGTGGGTTCAGAGCGATCAGGGCTGGAGTTATAAAGGAACGAACCAACATTTGGCCATACGTGGCACACTTCGCTCAGCCTATTCCCTCTGCCACATCTTCACTGACCACTTAGCTCATATTTCTCCTTTAAGGCCCAACTCAGACGTCACCTCCAGGCAGGGGAGTTTGTGGTTCTCACTTCTATGTTCCAGGTTTATTGTAAATATCTTACGTGTTCCAAAATAGCCTGCCTCCCCCACTAGACGGCAAACTCTGAGAATCTGTGTATTCCCAGGACCTCACCAAGTGCTTGGCACATGGAAGATGCTCAGCAACATCAGCTTCCTTCCTTCGAGTCATTGGGCTGGGCGCTTTAAGAAACAATATTCCCTTTAAACTTCTCAGCAGTGCGCTGGGTACATTGTCATTCCATTTTAAAGTTGATCAAACTGAGGCCCAAAGGGGTTAAGGTCCTGACCAAAGTTTCTACAAGTGGAAGCACCTGGATCTGTCTGATTTCGCTGCCAGGGCTTTTTCCACGTTGTGTCTGCCCCATTCCTCCTTCCCCGTCCCCTCCCTCCTCCCGCTCCCTTGCCGCCCTCCTCCTCCCTGGCAGGGCTCCCACGCTGCCCGCGCCTCCACACAGGATGTGCTTCCTGAAGTTCCTGGTCCAGATGGCCTGCGGAAGCTGCTCCTCATAAATCACCAGGCCTCGCAGAGCTGTGCTCAGCCACTTTCTCCTCTCCATCTCCCCAGGTCCCGGTGCGTGGGCCCCATCTGCCTAGTCAGCAGAACTGGCTTCTCCAGCCTGGGGAGTATGTCTGTGGTCCCCCTCCCCACCAGGGCCAGGAGCCACGGAGCAGATTCCTGGGAGCAGATGAGGGGACTCGCAAGCATCTATGATAGGGACTTGGAGGTGACTCAGTTGGATGGGCAGGGGGCAGGAAGGGCAGTGCCGAAAGCTTTGCCCCAGGTAGAGGTGCAGGTGCAAAGGGCTAGCCAATGCCCCTGCCAGCCAGGCCCCATCACTACTGCATCCCCAAACCCTCTGCTCCCTAAGACACCATGCCACAGGGCACAAGCATGCTCGCCACCACAGAGTCCCAAATGCATTTCCCAATACAGACCAGCAACTTCGGTGACAACCCATTCAAGGCCCAACACACCTTGGACAAGTCACTTCCTTTCCCTGAACTTTAATTTTCTTATCTGTAAATTGCAGATAATAGTGCCTGCCTCACTGCATTGCTAAGGAGTCAGTAGAAGGGGTTTCAAAAAGACACACGGCAAGTCCTCAGTACATGGTAGGAATATAAATGCAAGACGCCCCTGGGTATCGCCCCATTCAAAACAGGGACGGAAGTGGGGACAACAGGGACCTGAGCCATTCCTTTCCATTCCACTACCACCATCTCCTTCATGTCCCAGAACTAAGATTGATTTGATGTCTCACTCCCTCCCTAGAAACCCTTCAGGGGTCCTGCAGTCACCTTTGACAATAATTCTCTACATCTCCTAATCTTTAACTTTAAAAGCTACAATTTGGGACAGCATACTTGGAGGGTGTTGCAAGTTGGCAGCTGCCCACCAAAGATGCACAGTCCCATTCCATAGTACAAGGTTGCACAGGCAGGACATTTTCCAGCCCCTCCTGTGGTTTTCGATGGAACCACATGACTACTTCCCACCACCAGAACACGGATGAAAGGGATGTGCTGCTCCCTTCCAGGCAGAGGTGTATAAGAAGCAGGTACCCTCGCTCCACCTTCTCTTGCCTTGTCCGCTAGTGGGAAGAGGGAACTCCAAGATCCAAGGAGCCACAAAAGGGAATATGCTTTAATCAATCCCTGAATAACTCCGTGGAACAGAGCCCCAACACTGTCAATCAAGAACTCACAGTCGACTTGGCTTGAAGGAAAATTGTTTTAAGACAATAATATTGTAAGAGTTTATCTGTTACAGCAGCTAGTATTAGCCTAACTAACACAAAGGAGTTAAAAGCCTCAAAATATGTGGAAACAATGCAAGTGCCCATCAGTGCGTGAGTGGATTAATAAAATGTGATATATGTATACCATGGAGTACTACTCAGCCATAAAAAATGAAGAACTAATACCTTTTGTATTATCCTGGATGGAGCCAGAGCCCATTTTTCTAAGTGAAGTATCACAAGAATGGAAAAACAAAGACCACATATATGCACCATTACATTGATACTAATCGATCAACACTTATGTGCACATATGCAAGTAGCATTCATTGGGGATCAGGCAGGTGGGAGGGGGGAAGAGGGGATGGGTACATTCACACCTAATGGGTGAGGTGCACCCTGTCTGGGAGATGGGCAAGCTTATAGCTGTGACTCGGGTAGTGCAAAGGCAATTTATGTGACCAAAGCATTTGTACCCCCATAACATTCTGAAATAAAATAAATAAATATATCAAGTGCAAAAGCAATTTAAGATAATACATTCAGTCAATGATTATGTAAAATTCCCAAGCAAAAAAATATAACTAATTTAAAAGATGATAAAAAAAACTCAAAATAGCATGAAACAATTCAATAATAATAACACTACGATCAAGACTGCAGTGTAACAATACCTCACAGAATCTATAAAGGCACACGCCTGTATCTGACTATTTAATGGAGACCTTTCTGTACCACATATCAGTTTGAGTAAACTTAGTGTTCTGGCCTTGCTCCCTGAAGTGCATTAGCCCTGTTTCCATCTGGGCAGGTGACCTAATCCCTATTCCCAGTCCCTGGGATCCAACAGGGCAGCCGATCAAAGTTCTACATCCACTGGCGGCAGTGCCTGGCCTAGAAGTGGGCACATGACCTACACGCATTGAGCCATCAGTTGTGCAGGAAATAGCAAGACTTTGTTCCGGGAAGCTGGAGGAAACACAATTATTCTTTTCTGCTAGATTCAACCCTAGAAAGATGACAACTATCTTGCAACCACAAGGCAAGAGCCTGAGGAAGAACATTGCCAACATGGCAGAACACAAGACCTAGACAGAGAGAGAGAAAATAAGTCCTGATTACACCAAACCATGGTCTCTTCTTTTGTCTAAATCACATTTCCTTTTTTCCTAACTCCAACTCGGCATGGGTTTTCTGATTCTTACAACCAAAGCAATCCTAAGTGGAACCTTCCTAAGGGTGGGAAGCTCCCCAGCGGAAAAACCTCTGTCGTTCAGGATGCAATTTAGACCCAGAGTCCCGCACACCCTGCTCCCTTTCCAGCCCCTGCGTGCTCCCCCCGCACTCCCTTGTCCCCGTTCCCCCTCCTGAGCCTCCACCAACCGTGCTGAATTCCCAGAGGCCAGTGAGCCTTCACCTGCCCCTCATCTCCTTGTCCCTATGTCCTCACCTGCTGTCTCTGCCCAACTACCCATAACCATCTTCACAGACTCCCTCACACCTTTCCTCTTCTGTGCACTCTTCTCTGAACAATGGTTTGTTTCTAATTAATTGAATTCTTTTTCTCTCCTTTTTGCTCAAATCTATGTTAGTTCTTTTCCAAAACAGATCTGGCCTTTAAAAAAAAAATGCTCAGAGAGGCATTGGCCCGGTTTCAGCATGAGACCTCGTTGAAACCACTTCAGGAAGGGTGACACCACCACAGACTTCCTGGGAAGAGGAGATTTAAACCCACCTCAGAAGACCAGAGCAGAGAAGAAAATGAGCGTCACAAACTGGTTCCCAAGGTCTGGGCCTGAGAAACGCTCGGGAGAGCCAATTGCTGAAAAAATAATAATAATAATACCCACAGAGAGGAAGCCTGCTCCTCAGGAGGAAACTGACTCACCCTCAGATTCTCCTGTTCTCACCCTTACGCCCTCCACCCCAACTGCTCACCTCCTTGCTTATCCTAGTGCGAGCAGGCGTGCTCCCACTTCCACACCTGTATGGGTTATTTATCGCTGTGTAACAAATAACCCCAATTTATAGCTGCTTAAAACAATAAACTTTTTAAAAAAAATATTTCACAGAGTTCCTGTGGGTCAGGAATCTGGGAGCATCTCAGCTAGATCATTCTGGCCCAAAGTCTCTCATAAGATTGCGTCAATGTGGCTGCAGTCATCCGAAGGCTGGAAGTTCTGTTTCCAAGGTGGTCACTCACACACTCACAGGTTAGAGCTGGCTGTTGGCAGGAGGCCCAGTTCTCCCCACGTGGCCCTGTCCACAGGGCTGCACGAGTGTCCTCACAGCACAGAGCGGGCTTCCCCAGCACACATGATCAGAGAGAAAGCAAGGCTGAAGCCACAATCTCTTTTATGACCCGGCAATGGAAGTCACGTTCCCATAAGATCCTAAGGGTTGCTCAGGTCGGCCCTATTCCACGTGGGAGGGGACTGCTCAAGGGCATGAATTCCGGGGTCACTGGGACCGTCTTTGAGCCTGGTGACTGGGACTTTGCACTTACTGTTTCCTCTACCACTCCTTCCCCACATCTTCCCGTGCCCTGCTCTTTTTCCTCCTCCAAATCCTTGTGCAAATGTCACTTTTTCAAAAAGACTAGCCTTTTAAAAACTACAACTCTTCCTCTTGCCCCAGAGCATTAGCTAATCTCCTTCCTGATTTACTTTTCTTCAGAGCACTTATCATCAAATACATGTGTGTGTGTGTATATATTTATTACATAATTTGGGGGTTTTGCAGTTTTTATTTTAGATTTACAGAAAGGCAGCAAAGACAGTACAGAGAGTTCCCATATACACTCCACCCAGTTTCCCCAGTGTTTGTTCTGGTTGGTTTTTGTTACTGTCGTTGTTGCTGTTGTTGTTGCTGCTGTTATTGTGATGTTGTTTTCTGTCTTCCCCCATTAGCACGGTAGCTCCAGGAGGGCAGAGACTTTTGTCTAATTTGTTTGCTGATGTATCTCCAATGCCCAAAACATTGCCTCGCTCACAGCGAACACTCAATACATAGTTGTTGCATGAATGAAAGGACTATTTAGCAGCTCCGAGAAAAGCCAGTGCTGGCCTTTTGACCTTGACGTTCACAACAGAACCACAAAGGGTATTTAACGTAGGATGATCCATGGGATTTAGGTACAGTATTTAAAACTCAGCTGGGAAAAGTTTAGGTGAGAAAGTGAAATCCTAACTTGTTATAAAATGATAAAGTAAAATAATAAACCTCATTTATTCATTCATTCCACCCCCCGCCCCACCCCTTTGCTCTTTTTGGTATGGTTTGCTTTACTGTCAATAAAGCGAATTAGCCTCATGCTTGTGTCAACAAATCTATCTCCATTCATCCATAACACTGACGCAGTATTCCCCTGGAAGAGGCCTGATTGCACTAAGCAGGGATGCTCGAGGAGAGGGGATAACTTCGGAAATGCTCATAAGAATCTGTCCCTGGTTCCCTATTGAGCTGTTCCTTGGAGGGCTTCCCATCTGGAAGATTCCTCCTCTCTCGTTGTTCCCTGGGAAAATTATCCCAACACAGCAATCAAGGATGCATGCCTCGCTCCCTTCCTAGGGTCACCTCCACCAGTGCCTAGCCTGGGTGAACTCTCACTGTTGGACTGATGTTCTCCCCTGGGCTCTGAGCCCCTCCAGGCCCTGCAAGCCCCATTCCCACATCGGATCCCTAATGGCTCCCAACCCATCCAATGGGCCCGGGTAGGGTAGTGAGTATTTATCAAGCACCTGCAACAAGCCCAGCACCGTGCTATGTACTCTATAGATACTTAACTCCACTGCGACTCAGCACCACACTTAGAAACAAGGGGATGGGAGTGGTCTTGGTGAGGCTTCCAGAGTTTGACAATAATAGTTCCTACCTTGAGGACTGCTATGAAGATCAAGTGAGGGGGCACAGAGGATTAGAAAACACTCTATCATGTTGTTTGAAAACATTTTACAGGTGGGAAAAGTGGAGCCGGGAAAGGTGAAGGAACATGACCGAAGTCCCAAAGCTGACAGGATGGAATTTAGGTCCAGGTCTGCCTAGTTTTAAACCTTTGAAATACCCACAATATTGGTATCACTCAATGAAGGGTGTGTAGGCATTTTGATCAGAATCACCTGGGCAGCTGGTCTAGGAAGCAGAATCCCAGACTCCAGGGCTGGGCCTCTGGGGGAGGTGAGGCTGATCTTTCACCAGCTCCCCTTGTGGTTCAATGTACACGAGGCCAGCCTGCCCCTCCTGCACCCAACAGAAGCTCAGGGTTTGCACTTTTGCCCCTCCGTTAGATCCAATGCAAGTCATGGGCAGCATTCTCTGGTGCTTTCTGGAGCCTGGCTAAGGCTATTCTCACCCTGGACCCACACACAGCCTGAAAGGTCAGTAAAGCTGGGTTTCTTTGCATTGGGACATCACCGAGGGCAGAAAAATGGGTTTGGGGTCTCAAGGAAAACAGCCTCAGCTGGTAGAAGAGGATGGATCAACAAGAGAAAACTTCACCTAATTATCAGTGCAGGGCTAGTGTGCTGCTCAGAAGTGTCTAATTGTGAAACAGTGGGCTTCTGTGCTGCAGAAAATATTTTGTCAAGATGCTCTAGAACTTGAAAGAGACTTTTCTGAAGCTTCTGTCAACAGGATGACAGGCAGAGCTGCGAGTGGGACACATGTCCATAAAACAGATAGGCCTTGGGATGTGTGCCTGGTAGAACATCTGGGGAACCTTTGCAGGGGCCCCCGGGATGACAGGCCAGGAGAGAGCTGCCCACCTTCCCCGCACCGGTGGGCCACAGAGCCCCACCTGGACCTCAGCTCCCTGCAAACCAAGGACCACCCTGGGCATTCCATGTACAAGGCCTCACCTGACCCACATCAATTCTATGGGACACTACAATGCCCATTTGGCAGGTTGAGACTTTAAGGCTCAGAGAGATGAGGTCACCTGCTCAAAGTCACACAGCAGAAGTGGTGGAGCTGGGATTCAAGTTCAGTCTTAAATGGCATCTTTCCTACACAAGCAATGGACCTAGCGAGGAAGGGAGAAGCTGTTCTGGAATCCCCTGACATGCCCGTCCCACAGGCTAGAAAGCTGCAACATAGCCCAGTAGGCAGCTTCCAGTTTTGTCTCTGGACTCCAGGTTTGAATAGAGATGGGTTTGGGGGTCCCAGCATTGGTGGGAGCTGGGGCTCCATGCCCCACAAGGAACAATGGGACTGGAGAAAATTCACCCCTGACCCTTAAAACCTCGACCCTTTCAAGCGAGATCCCTACTGTGTTCGCTTTCTATGGGTTCTGCAACCAATTACCACAAACTTAGTGGTTTAAAGCAACACAAGGTTATTATCTCACAATTCTGGAGGACAGAGGTCCAAAATGAGTCTCACGCAGCTAAATTCAAGGTGTCAGCAGAGCTGATCCTTTTTGGAGGCTCTAGGGAAGAATTCACTTCCTCCCTTTTCCGGCTTCTCCAGGCTGACCACATTCTGTGGCTCAAGATCCTCTTCCAGCTTCAAAGCCAGAAATGGCAAGTTGTGTCCTTTTCACATCGAATCACTCCAACCCTGACTTTTCCTCTTGTGACGATTACATTGGACCCACCAGGCAACCGTGGATAACTTCCTTATTTTAAGGTCAGTTGATTAGCAAACTTAATTCCATCTGCCACCTTAATTCCCCTCTGCCATGTAGCCTAACACATTCTCAGGTTTCGGAGATCAGGATGTAGATGCCCCGAGAGGAAGGGCAGCGCTGTTCTGCCTACCGCACCCACAAACCCCTATTCCCTCTCCGTTACGCTGGGGGTCTGGGGAGCAGGAAATAGCCCAACCAAAGGTCAAAGCCCCACTTTTGGGGCCACTAGAAGAACCTCTGTCACCCCACGCTTGACCCTGTGCCCCTGAAGGCTCACCATTCAGGCTCGGCTCTGGGCTTCTGATTCACCCCAGAGTCCCCCTGTTGGGCCAACCTCCCAAGCATCCTGACGCACCCCTCTCAGCACTGGACTGAACAAGGTCCTTTAATATTTTAATAAATTGAGTGGGAAGTACAGAGTTTTCATACACCCCCTGCTCCCTAACAAGCCCAACTTCCCCCACTTGACATCCTGCAGCAGAGTGGTGCATTTGTCACAATTGATGAACCTACATTGACACATCATCATCACCCAGAGTCCATAGTTTACGTTAGGGCCCACTCTTGCAGTCACACATTCTTTGGGTTTTGACAAATGTGTCCTGACATGGATCCACCATTACAGTCTAGTACCGAGTAGTTTCCCTGCCTATTCATTCCTCCCCCCACCCCCAATCCCTGATCTTTTTACTGTCCCCAAAGTTTTTCCTATTCCAGAATATCACATAGTTGGAATCACACAGTATGTAGCATTTTCACACTGCCTTCTTTCACTTAGTAATACGCATGTAAGATTCCTCTATGTCTTTTCGTGGCTCCATAGCTCATTTCTGTTTAGGGCTGTAGAATATTCCCTTGTCTGACTGTGCCACCTTTTATTTATCCATTCACCTGCTGAAGGACATGTGAGTTGCTTCCAAGTTTTAGCAATTATGAATAAAGCTGCTTTTCATATTTTTTTAAAAAATCTTTATAATTGTTGTCATTGTAGTTCTTGCCGTTGTTAATGAAAGTTAATAATATAAATTTAAATATTAAAAAAGTTCTTAATCTCTCCTACTCCAAGGATTGTTTTATCTTATATTTTTATAAAAATGAGATCGTACTTATAAATGTTATTATCTCATTGTTTATTTTCCACTTAATCTGTTGCGGAATATTTCATCTGCCTCAAAGACATGGTCTAACTCACTCGTAACAGGTGCATGCGGTTCCGGGATGGATGTACAACTTATTTAACCAGATCCTTTTTGATGGACATGCAGATTGTTCCAGATGATTTACACTTGCAGGTTCTCAAGGGCAGGAAAGTTCCCACACTCTCAACCCAGCCACCTGGGGCCCGTGCAGGCCAGCCTACCCCCCACCCACCTTCTTCTCACATGAAAAGTTAGGAAATGTTAAGGGAAGAAGAGGGGGTCTCCAGGAGCCTGGACGTCGGCAGTGTGGATGCTGCTGGTGTCAAGTAAGATGAAGATTTGACAACACCAGTCAGATTTGGTGGCCCAGAGGTACTCCTCGATGCCATCACCTGACCTTGGGGGTGATCCCGGCCTCCTGCGGGAGAGGCAGCAACAGGAAAACCCAAGAGTCATCTGAATCGCTACCTATCTGGCATATATGCTTGTCCTGATGCCTCACGCCCATTCTCAGTTCCCCTAAAACAGCCCCACAAGCGGCTTCCGTTCATCCCATTTCACAGACAAGGAAACGGAGGCTCAGAGACCTCACCTGAAGACATGTGGCTGGTAAGTCACAGAGCCAGGGCTCAAACCCAGTTGCTCAGGGCCCAAAGCTGGGTCAATTGCCCCAGCTGGAAGGGCGGCCCAGCCAGCCCACCCCATGGGCTACATGACCTGACCGTTGTTTGAGAATCAGTGATTCCCACCCACCAGGATTCTCAAAACCACAGCGGTTTCTACATTGGTTATTTTGCTGCCTTTTTCTTTTGATTGCAAAATAATATAGGTCCATAATTTTAAAACCATTTAAACTGGAGAGAAAAGAAGAAATCCTCAGACACACCCTCCAGAGGTAACATGCATGACCAGTCTTGAGGGCCATTGTGTGTGCGTCCTGTGTGTTCTGTGTGTGCGTCTGTGTATGCAGACACATGTGCACACACACAGTAACTGCTCGCCCACCCCCTTTTATAACTATCCTCTATGCATCTGATGCTGTCGGAACATATTTTCGTCTTCATCAGTTTCCCGGGGACACATTACCATCCCCACCTTACAGATGAGGAAACTGAGGCTCAGAGAGGCTGAGCCACTGCCCAGGCTCACACAGCTAGTGAGGGCAAGACTGGAATTCAGAGGCCATGGTTTTCGCAGCACCTTCCTGCCTCCAAAGAGGGGTGGCCGAGAAAAACTGCTCCACATCCTAGAAACCAAAGGCCCAGGAGGCAGGGGTCAGGGCATCAGAAGCACCTACTGAGCACCAGGCAATGTGTCCCTTGGCACCTCAGGGCTCTCGTGGTAACGGTCCCAAGAGAGGTCATCCTAAGCAAGAGTCACCCCTGGAGCCTCCCCCTTGACCTGGAAGGGTGACTTGAATGGCGGTGACAGAGTCAGCAAGAGGGGAGGGAAATTGGTGTCAGCTCCAAGTAGGAATCTGCAGAGCTTCCTGGGAGGGGGCCAAGGATAAGACCCATGTGGTGGCCCCCCTCAGTCATTTTTTCCCTTCAAGTTCTCACCAAAGTGCTCGTGGCAGATCTATGTGGGTCGCAGGACCAAAATAAACATCATTTGAATAATCCCAGGCTGACAGCCTTAGAGGATGTACAGGAAAATTAGCCCCTGAGAATGGCAGATCTGAGCATGTCACCAGTCGCACCAGAGAGTGTGACAGTCACTCTCACCCAGGCCCCTGGCTTAGTGTCCTGGAGAAGGAGACAGCAAGATGCAGACCCAGAGGAGTAGAGGCCCAGGCAACATGACATGCCAGTGGCTTCACTGTTGCTATTGAAGAAGGCAGGATTCGAATCCAACCTCACCCCTCCTCCTCCTCAGAGGAGCCATCTGGAGTTGGGTGGCCATCTCAGAGGGAGCCGGATGCCTCATCTGGGGTCTCCATGGCAACCAGGGACTCCCACCTCCAGTGGCAGGATGGTTTCCTGACCCCGCACTCGGCTGGCACCAGAGGCGAGGTTACTTTCCAGGTAACAGGGCACAGCCAGCAGCAGCCAATGCAGAAACCACTGGTGGTTTTGAGAACTGTGGTCAGTTGGAATCAGCTGATTCTCAAACAGCAGGCGGGTCATTCAGCCTACAGGGTGGGCTGGCTGGACCTCCCAGGCTGGTGCCACAGAAAGGACAGACTCTGGACCAGACATCTAGGTTGGAGCTCCAGCTCTGGCACTTGCGGGCTAGAGCTGTCATCGTGTCCACTACTACACCCTGAGCACTGCCATCTCCAGGCCCTGCATTTGGTGCCTTATATGCAACATTTCATTTTAACCCGTTGAATGAATAGGTCCTATTATTTTTCCCAATTTATAGATGAGGAAACTGAGGCTCAGAGAGATGAAGCAAATATCCTGAGGTCACACAGTCAGTGAGAAAAAAACCTTTGACTTAAACTTAGGTCTTTCTGTCTCAAAATCTCATGCCATACATACATAGATAAAACCACTAGATCGCATTGCTGTCAGAGAAACAACCCAACGCCAGATAGCTGGAAACCCAAATCCAACTTCCAGCTCCGCCTATTACAGTGGCTACCTGGGCAGATGATTATATGTCCCTGAGCCTCAGTTTCCTGGTGTATAAAATGGGTGAGAGGAATTCCTGGCTCGTGGGCTGCCACGAAGGTCAGATGAGATGGACCTGAATGGAAAAACCACTATAGGAACAGACCCCAAAAGCTATCAATCCGGCCTCTGCCCTTCCTGGCTCCTCCCCTGTGTCCCATGCTGGCCGGGCTCAAGGTTGTGCTGGCCGAGCGCACAAGGCGCGGGCATCGTCCCCCCTTGCTGAGCAATGCGGATCGTGCCAAGCATTTCCTCTCCTTTCGTGCATGTTTTTCATGACCCGCTGCCAACAGCTCTTTGCTGGGAGGCTGCCACCATTTACCCAGCACAAGAAAACTGCCTTTCTTCCCCCATTTAGGGTCTGGTTTTAATTTCTACAGTATTCTCTTTAATAACAATGCCTAATTAAAACATCTGTTAAAAAGTCTGTAACATTA
>RJWJ010003942.1:0-80965 GCA_004363605.1 Indri indri
TTTTTTTTTTTTTTTTTTTTTTTTTTTTTTTTTGAGACAGAGTCTCGCTCTGTTGCCCGGGCTAGAGTGCTGTGGCATCAGCCTAGCTCACAGCAACCTCAAACTCCTGGGCTCAGGCAATCCTCCTGCCTCAGCCTCCCGAGTAGCTGGGACTATAGGCATACGCCACCAAGCCCAGCTAATTTTTTCTGTGTATTTTTAGTTGTCCAGCTAATTTCTTTCTATTTTTTTAGTAGAGATGGGGTCTCACTCTTGCTCAGGCTGGTCTCAAACTCTCAAGCTCAAACAATCCTCCCACCTCGGCCTCCCAGAGTGCTAGGATTACAGGCGTGAGCCACCACGCCGGGCTGGAATTGGCTTTTTTCAATCAGCACAATTCATCCAGGTTGTAGTAAGAACCATTAGCTGTTTCCATTTTCATTGCTGAGTAGTGCTGAATGTACCATAGCTTTTTTAACCATTCACTCATTGAAGGACTCCCGGGTTGTTTCCAGTTTGGGGCTATTATAAATAAAGCTGCTACAAATATTAGTGTACAGATTTTTGTATGAACTTAAGTTTTTATTTCTCTGGAATAAATGCCCAGGTGTGCAACTGCTGTGTTGTGCATGTATTTTGCAGTTTTAATTTGCATTTCCCTAATGATGCTGAACCTCTTTTTGTATAAGTATATCCTCTTTGGGGAAATGTCTCTTCATACCCTTTACCCATTTTTCAATTGGATCATACGGTTGTTTTTACTGGTGAGTGTTGAGAGTTCTTTATATATCCTAGATACTAGTCCTTTCTCAGATACATGGTTTGAAAATATTTTTCTGAAGTCTGTAGCTTATCTTTTCATCCTATTAACGTGGTTTTTTTTTTTCTTTTTTTTCTTTTTGAGACAGAGTCTCACTTTTCTGCCCGGGCTAGAGTGCTGTGGCATCAGCCTAGCTCACAGCAACCTCAAACTCATGGGCTCAAGCAATCCTCCTGCCTCAGCCTCCCGAGTAGCTGGGACTACAGGCATGCGCCACCACGCCCGGCTAATTTTTTCTACATATTTTTAGTTGTCTGATTAATTTCTTTCTATTTTTAGTAGAGACGGGGTCTCGCTCTTGCTCAGGCTAGTCTTGAACTCCTGAGCTCAAACAATCCACCCGCCTCGGCCTCCCAGAGTACTAGGATTACAGGCGTGAGCCACCACGGCCGGCCGACAGCTAGGAAACTTTTTGACAATCCGGTACCTACAACAATACTTACTGTGCAGCCAGAAAGTTCTATACTCTTTATAGGATGGTGAGGTGGAATAGGAGGAAATTGCTCTGTTTTTACAATTTGAAATATTCAGGGATTGGTGAATAGAATAAATACTTTCTTTAACAACAAAGAAATTACTAGTGCCAATCCCTCTGAGACAATATATCATCTTAGACTCCAGAAATGGACTTCAGAAAGCATTTTCCTATACAAATAATGTGGTGGTAATTAGATAAAGGTGAAAAATACTGTGAGCAGGGGAGCTGCTCCTTTATTTGACAGAATCATTTTTAGAGAATGTTTTATAGAAATGCATTTTCCAGATAATTGATGAAGCTTACCACTTTCAGAGTGCCAAAATGTTTTCTCTTTTAACTGCAGTGGAAGACACTGGATCACCATTGCTAAATCTAAGTATTTCACTGCGTGGAAATGTTAAATGGGCAATGCCTCAGGGCTACCAGAGTTCACAGAACTGTTTGCCCCTCATCTCAAATTCCTCTGAACTGCGGGCTTAGCTTTTGACTCAGACTTTTGTATGTCCTTATTTGTTATCGGACATTCTACTCTTGATTTTTGCAGCTATCAAGATGCCTGCCTCTCTCACTACACTGCCTCTTAATCTGCAGTGGTATAGGAAGCCCTATAACCAAGCTAATAAGAATTCTGGCTAAATGAGAGTAAGAGACTCTGAATGAGGACATGATTTTACTCACCTCTGAATAAAATGCATTAGTGCATGGCCATGTGATATCCATTTTAATGCTGCTGACAGCCTTGGTCAGAGGCTTCTAGCTTCCCCCAATATACAGACTCTCTTTCTTCCATAATAATGCAATTTTGAGTTGAGTCCATGACTGCCCAACCAAAGCCTAAATGTCCTAGCCTCTTCTGTAGCTGGATGTGGCCATGTGACTATGTCCTGGCAAATGGGATCTGAGCTGAAGTGACAGCTGCCACTTCTGGGTTGTGCCCATCTCCCCCAGCCCCAGTTCCCCCTTCCAAGGTTTGTTTTAATAGGTGTTGAACCATCCTGGACAAAAGCAATGCTCCAGGGACAGTGGAGCAACAAGATAGAACGTGATATGATAATAGCTCTGGTTTATTGTTCCCCAATCCTTTACCTATTATATCTTTGAGTATCACTAATATTTTCAAGAGATAACATAAAATTCTTAGTAAACAAGTGAATTCCAAGTTAAAATATACGTTATATAGAACCTTCTGAGAGGAATGCTATGATAGGCAGCCTCTAAGATGGCCCCAGTGGTACCTGCCTCCTGGTATTCATGCCCTTGTGAAATCCTTTTGCTTGAGTAGAGGCTGCCCTAGTGACTCACTTCTAACAAAGAGATGCAGCAAAGGTCATGGGATGTCACTATTAAGATTCGGTTTACAAAAAGACTGTGTGGCTTCCATCTTGCTCATCCTTTCTTGCTTGCTTGCTCTGATGAAAGCCAGATGCCATAAGCTACTCTAGGCAGAAGTCCATATGTCAAGGAATGCCATCCAACAGCCCATGAGGGACGAAGGCCTTCATTCCAACAGCCTGTGAGAAACCGAATCCCACCCCCAACCATGTGAGTGAGCTCAGAAGTAGATCCTCCCTCACTCAAACCTTCTTATGAGACTGCAGCCCTGCCTGACACTGAGACACCCTGTGGCAGAGGCACCCAACTAGGATGCACTTGGATTCTTGACTCCCAGAAACTGAGATAATAAATGCTTATTGTTTTAGCTGCTAAATTTTGAGATAATTTGTTACGCAGCAATAGCTAACTAATAAAGATTTTACAAAATATAAATATCAATGATAAGAAATCGTAATCCTTAAAAGGCATACATACATTTCATGATTTTGTAGCTTTTATACATACTTGTAGGTAGTGATTACATGAAAACAAAAGGAATATATTATCCAGACTGTGAAAATAGCTTTGTTTATAGCTATAATTTGGATGCTAGCAAACCAGTCTTTGAAAGTACCCAAATAACTAATTTTATTTAAATCTTTTGGGATTAATGATTTCATATCAAAGTAATAATCTATTCTATATAGCCATAAAGATTTCTTACTCCTTCTGTCAAGACAGAAAATAGTATTTTGGTTATATAACTCAGGATGGAATTCTATCTGTGAGACTTATAAAATGTTATAAAATTCATGAAGCATCAATAAAAACAAGCAAATTTCTAAATATTCAGATTTGGAAATGCTTAAGTATTGGTAATTTAAATATTTGTACTTTGGTAATTCCAATAACTAAGTAGACTCTGTCTTGCACAGAGAACAACTGTTTTTTGTTTTCTGCAGATTTATGTTTTTAAAACTCAAATACAGGCTGGGCGTGGTGGCTCACGCCTGTAATCCTAGCACTCTGGGAGGCCAAAGCGGGAGGATCACTCGAGGTCAGGAGTTCGAGACCAGCCTGAGCAAGAGCGAGACCTCGTCTCTACTAAAAATAGAAAGAAATTATCTGGACAACTAAAAATATATAGAAAAAATTAGCCGGGCGCGGTGGCACATGCCTGTAGTCCCAGCTACTTGGGAGGCTGAGGCAGAAGGATTGCTTGAGCCCAGGAGTTTGAGGTTGCTGTGAGCTAGGCTGATGCCACGGCACTCTAGCCTCAGCAAGAGAGTGACACTCTGTCTCAAAAAAAAAAAAAAAAAAAAAAAACCTCAAATACAGCAGAGAAAAATTTTTTAACAGGTTTATTCAGATAGAATGTAACAAAGAAAACTCCTGGACTTAGTTCGAGAAATAAAAAGGAAAGCGATAGGGAAGCCGATAAGAAATGGCTGCCTGTAGCTAAGGAACAGCTTTCTCAGGGAACCTGGAAGGCAAACGTCATGAACACTGGGAAAACTTCTACCCTGTTTACCACCATATCCCAACCCCAGACAGTGCCTAGCTTATTCCAGGTATTAAATACATTTTGTTGAATGAATAGAGTTTACACTCCTCTTCTTATGCAATGTGACCCAGTAACCAAGGGTTCACTTTTGTCAGTCTCTGCAGAATTACAAAACCATTGGGAACATGCGATCTTTGTCTTTAGTCTGCTGGGATTAATTGATCCCTTTCTGGGGACTCTGATAATCTGGCATTTCTCAATTGTGAATTAAATCTAAGCATAAGAATTCATTTAATTAATCAACATATATTTATTCAGTGCCCACTATGATAGAAAATTATTATTTTGTTGGAAAATCTACTACAGATTTCGTAATATTCATTTAAAAATGCTATCCGCCAAATAAACTTTGGTAAGAAAAGTGAGATTCTAGAACGGTCATGCCTTTAAAAAAAAAAATAGGAAAGACCCAGCTCTCAGAAGAAATAATTAAGAACTGCCTAGCCTAGAAAGAGACATCTTAGAATAATAAGGAAAAGGGAAATCGTAAGTTGAGAAGTCAAACTCAGAAAAGGGAAGCACTTATAACAAATTTAAAAAAAAAGCAGAGTGAGTGCAGATGGTCACAATTCATTTTATATCTCTCTGATGATCTGTGATGGCTTTAGACCTTACCTTCTGCAACAATAAATCTTAGAATTCAAATGTGCCTGGTGTTTTATTTCCTGCTACTTTACAAATACAGCTCCAAACAAACAAAAAAAACCCCTCATACTAGAGAGTAAAAAGAGAGAAAACTACAGAAAACAGAGTTACAGCTATAACACCTTCGATTTATGTTGATCTATAAAAATACCACTGATGCACAGCTGTCAAACACAGCAAACTCCAGAAATGTGGAAGGAGGACATGCATATAGGAAACAAGAATGCAAACAATACCCAACAATAATGGGTGTAATGATTACTCTGTCACACTTAATCCCTGGGATTCACAGCCAGAATTCCTGGTAGCTGAAACTGTATGACAGGCAGAAAGAAAGATACTCCTGTCCTTAAAACTGGTTCTTCTCCAGGCCAGACAAAAGTCTCCTTCTTTCTGAGCATTGCACCCTATCTAATCGAACCAGCAAAATTCCCTCAGAACATGAATCCTTATAAAGTTTTCTTTGTGTCTACCCTATTAGTCTATTAACTCTAAATGTTTTGCCTGGGGTGAAAATTCATACTTCAGAAGGAAGATAATCAAAAACAGAAAGAAACTGTTCTTGAAAAACAGGTGGACAAACATATTACAAGTTATTAATATGAGGTCATTAAACGAAGCTACAAATCAGAATTTGAAATTGAATTCCACCTATAATCCTAATCACCGTTTTATCATTGTTGTTGTCTTATCATTGCATATCCTTCCTCCACCTCCACTCTCACCCCCTACATGAAGAAATCTCTTAAAAGCACTATTAGAATGTAGCAGAACTGACTGGTTTACTTGTTTTTTGTTTTTTTTTTTTTGAGACAGAGTCTGGCTCTGTTGCCCGGGCTAGAGTGCCATGGGGTCAGCCTAGCTCACAGCAACCCCTCAAACTCCTGGGCTCAAGCGATCCTCCTGCCTCAGCCTCCCAAGTAGCTGGGACTACAGGCATGCACCACTATGCCCGGCTAATTTTTCTATATATATTTTTAATTGTCCAGATCATTTTTTTCTACTTTTACTAGAAACGGGGGCTTGCTCTTGCTCAGGCTGGTCTCGAACTCCTGACCTTGAGCAATCCACCCGCCTCGGGCTCCCAGAGTGTTAGGATTACAGGCGTGAGCCACCGCACCCGGCCCCTGACTGGTTTACTTTTAAGTATTTCTTCCTGTATCTGGGAGGCTCATAATCAGTGAAGTGTTTCAAAAGATGAAAAGCAAAAGGAAACTGAATGAGGGGGCTGGCTTATGTTATTTGATTCTAAGATTTCATAAGCCAACAGGAAATCTGTATAGTCTATGAACTAAATAATCAGAGAGTGAATCAGCAAGAAAGGACATAAATTGACCAAATAGCCTAGTGATTAACAGAATTTTAATGAATTTTACTTTTTCCTCAGGCTTGTATTCGGTATTTACTGAACAGTACAATTAAGTAATTTATTATCGTACAAGCTGAATATTTGAGATCACTTTCGTTAAGAAAAAAATTACTCTTATACATACACATTTACTTCACTTCATCTTTACTACGAGAGTCTGTCACTGTGAATAACATTACAGATAGTGGTGCAGATTATTTATCAATGGGTTTGACAACCGAAGAGATCAATTACTAAAATTGCACATGATCATCCGGTATTTCTGTGGTTTGGTCTCTGTAGAGTTTTATTTCTTTTAGCGGGTAATTTTTTATAACCAATGGTATCTGAACGACACCTCGAAGTAAATGTGTACTATGAGAATACGTTTCTTGCAAATGGAATCTACAAGTGCCCAATATGTTCTTCAATATCTTTAACTGGATTTTCCTAAAACTTATATTATTGCTCTTACTCTCAAACTTTACATACAGAAGTATGTAAAGCACACTTCTGTTCAAAACTGAAGACAAAATAGGGAATACAGAAATTGCAGGGGGTTTTTTCCAAATACTATTTGTCCATGAGTATAACTATCTTTCAGAGGAAACTTTCTGAAATATTTGGACAAAAATACATACAATATTCATAACTAAACTTGTAACTGACACTTGCTTAAAAAAGTTTTACCACAGCGCAATACCCAGATCTCAAAACAAGGCCATGTATTTCAATGCACAATTAAGGATTCAGGTTTTGGGTTTTCAAAAAGTCATTTTAACAGTGTATTGTGTTTAAGAATGCAAAAAGGAAAACTCATTTATTCAATTGTATTGTTCTTTGCAAAGAACTGATTTTTGGTTTCATACATTTCTTTTGGTATTGGTTGCCCTTTTTCTATTTTATAGATTTTTCTTTATTATTTTCTTCCTTCTGCTAACTTTGGATTTAATTTGCTCTTCTTTTTCTAGTTTCTAAAGGTAAAAATTTAAATCATTGATTTTGGATCTTTTTTCCTTTTCCAGTATAAGCATTTAAAATTATAAATTTCCCTCAAGCACTGCTTTAACTGCATCCCACAAATTTTGATATGTTATGATTTCATTTTCATTTAGTTCAAAATATTTTCTATTTTCCCCTGTGATATCTTCTTTAAAGCATGTCTTATTGTAAAAGTGTGAGGTTTAATTTCCAAACATTTGAAGAATTTCTTAGATATATTTCTGTTACTGATTTCTAGTGATTTTACTGTGGTCACCACACATACCCTCCATGATTTCAATCTTTTTATATTTGCTGCGACTTTTTCTATAGGGCAGAATATGGCCCATTTTGGCGAGTGTTCCACATGCACTTGAAAAGAATAGGTATTCTGCCACTACTGGGTGGAGTATTCTGTAAAAATCAATTCGGTCAGGTTTGTTGATGCTGTTTTTCAAGAATTCCAATTCCTTTCTGGTTTTTTGCCTATTTGTTCTATCAATTCTGAGTGAGAAGTGACGAAATCTTCTACTTAATTATGGATTTACCTCTTTCTGTTTTTAGTTCTGTCAGGTTTTGCATTACATATTTTGAAGCTGTTAAGTCCACACAGATTTAAGATTTGCTTGTCTTTTTGATGAATTGACCCTTCTATCACTCTATTAGCTAGCTACTGCTGCGTAACAAATTACTCCAAAACTTAGCAGCTTAAAACAACAAAGATTTATTATCTCACACTGATTCTGAGGGTCAGAAATTCAGGGGTAGATTAGCTGGGTAGTCTGGCTCAGGGAGTCTCATAAGGTGGCCATTAACATGTTAGCTGGGGCTGCAGTTATCTGAAGGCTTGACTGGGGCTGCAGGATCTGCTCCCAAGACAGCTAACACACGAGGTTCTTGTCAAGAGGTCTCAGTTTCTCACTATTGGACTTCTCTTCATGACATGGCAGCTGACCTCTCCCAGAGCTAATGACTGAATAAAGAACAACCAAGCGGGAAGCTACACTATCTTTTATCTCTTCCATCATATTCTGTTTGTGAGTTACAAAGTCCAATCCACATTCAAGGGGAGAAGAATTAGGCTCTGTATCTTAAAGAAAAATCAAACAATTTGAACATACACTATAAAATCACCACAATCATTATAAAATGTCTTCTTTAACACTGGTAATAGTTCTTGTTCTGAATCTACTTTGTCTGCTATCGATATAGCTACTGCAGCTTCCTTTTGATTAGTGTTTGCATGGTTTCTGTTTCTTTATCCTTTTAGTTTTAATCTATGTCTTTATATTTTAAGTGCACAGATAACATACAATTGTAGATGGGATATAGTTGGGCCCTGCTTATAGACAGCATATATAGTTTATTTTTTCCACTCTGACTCCTTTAAATGGATTGGTTAAACCATTTATACTTAATGTAATTATTGATATGGGTAGGCTGAAGCCTATCACCCTGATATTTGGTTTTTATTTGTCTCATCTGGTCTTTGTCCCATTTTTCCTTTTTCTCTCCCTTCTGAATATTTTATTATTTCATTTATCTTTTCCATCTGTATATTAGATATAACTCTTTATTTCTTTATTAGTATTTATGATATGCATTTTTAATTTAACACAGTATACAGGTTGAGCATCCCTAATCCAAAAATTTAAAATTTGAAATGCTCCAAAATCCAAAACTTTTTGAGTGCCAATATGATACTCAAAGGAAATGTTCATTAAAGCATTTCAGAGTTTAGATTTCAGATTAGGGAAGCTGAATCAGTAAGTACACTGTAAATATTCCAAAATACAAAAAAAACCCCAATCCCAAACACTTCTGGTCCCAAGCGTTTTGGATAAAGGATACTCAACCTGTACCTTCAAATAATATTAGATTACTTCACACATATTGCAAGAACCATTCTTGGTACTGTTGGTGTCATACATTTTACTTCTACATAAGTTATAAACCCCACAATACAATATTTTTATGTTTACTTTAAACAGTCAATTATTGTTTAAAGAGTTTAAAAAAATTTTAATGGGGAAAGAAACCTTTTCTATTTACCCACATAGTGACTATTTCCAGTGTTCTTTATTCTTTTGTGTATATCTAAGTTTCCATCTGGGATCTTTTTTCTTCGGCCTGAAAATTTTCGCATTACATTTCTTGGTGTGCAGGTCTGTTGGCCATGAATTCTCTCAGCTTTTATTAGTTTTAAAAGGTCTTTGTTCTGTCTTCATTTTTGAAGGATATTTTCATCCGGTATATAGTTTTATATTGGCTGTCTTCTTCAACATCTCAAAGATGTTATTACATTGTCTTCTGCTTTATGGTTTCTGGCGGGAAATCTATGGTATTCTCATTTTTAATTCTCTATATGTAAAAGTCTTTTATTCTGGCTTCTTTAACTATTTTTGTCATTATCATTGGTTTTCAGCAATTTGGTTATGATGTGCCTTGTTATGGTTTTCTTTGTGTTTATTCTGCTTCAGGTTCATTTAGCTTCTGGAGTCTATCGGCTTATAGTTTTCATAAAATGGGCATTTTGGGCCTTTATTTTGTCTAATTTTTTTCTTTTTTTTCCCCCCCTCCACTCATAACTTCAATTGCTTGTATATCAGACCATTTCATACTGTCTCACAGGTCACTGAGGCTCTGTTCATCTTTTTTTTTTTTTTTTTTTTTTTTGCAGTTATTTTTCTCCTTGCTTCATATTGGATAGTTTCTATTGGTAGATCTTCCAATTCATTGATCCTTTTTTTCTGCAATTTCTAATCTGCTATGAATCCCATACAGTGAAGTTTTCATATCAGACACTGTATTTTTCAGCTCTAGAAGTTCTAGTTTTTAAATATCTTCCATTTCCATCCTTATTTATGTTCATGTTTTATTTTAAATCCTTGATTACATTGATAATAACTGCTAATTTTAGTAGTTTGTAGTCCTTCTTATATTGACTATTTTTTTTTCTCCTGGTTATAAATCACATTCCCTGCTTCTTCACATGTCTAATAATTTTTTATTAGATACTGAACATTACAAATATTGCATTGTTAAGTGTCTTGATTTTATTGTCTTCCTGTATAAAGTGCTGATTTTGTTTTGATTAGCATTTAAGTCACTTGTAAATCAACTTGATCCTTTCCAGGCTTGCCTTTAAATTTCTGTTAGGGTGGGTCTACACAAGGGTTTCTCCACCTTGACACTACTGACATTTGGGGCCATACATTCCTTGGTTGAAAGTGGGAGGCTATTCTATGGATTGCAGAGTATTTAGCAGCATTCCTGGCTTCTACCCAGTACATCGGTAGCACTTCTCAGTTGTCACAATATAAAATGTCTCCATAAATTATCGAATGTCCTCTGGGGTCTCTCCCAATTCTTTGCCCAGTGTTCAGAAAAGAGTTAACATAGCAGGCCCAATTGTTATCTTTTGAAAGGCCTGCTTACAAGGTTGGCCCCTGGCTGACATCTGGGAACTTGGATTTCAGGAGAGTTGTCAACACACTAACTGATAAGAGTGGCTCATTGTGCCTAAACTGTTCCTATAAACAATATGGTTTATGCTGAACATTTGCTTTCTTTGTGAAAATCTGGAATTTTGGTGTGTGCCAGGCAGAATGTGCCTATGTGACAAGCTTCTAATAAAAACCCTGGCACTGAGTCTTTAATGAGCTTCTCTGGTGGACATTTCACATGTGTTGTCACAACCCATTGCTAAGGAAATTCAGCACATCTTATATGGCTCTACCAGGAGGGGACTCTTAGAAGCTAGTGCCTAGTTTCCTCTAGACTTCATTTCATGCACCTTTGCCTTTGCTGGTTTTTTTTTTTTTTTTGCTTTGTATCCTTTCACTGTAATAAATCTCAGCCAGAGATATGACTATATCCTCTGAGTCCTCCTAGTAAGTCATCAAACTGAGGTGATCTGGAGACCACCAACATATCCAGCCACGTGGAGTTTAACTGTAGGCATGCATAGCTCAGTATTCAGGAACTGACTCAAGGGACCCCTACGCAGATGTCTGAAGCTCTTTTTCTGCACAGCTCCCTCCTCTCTGGCACTTAGCCTCACAAATCCCAGTCTCTTTAGCCTCACTGGCCTCCAATCTCTCTTTTCTCAGCTCAGCTACATGGTGGATAAGCAATGCCTCCAGGAAGAAGCCTATGGTAATACCAGGACTTGGCCCATTCCCCTCGCTCACAGATCCCAGTGCACACTGCCTATTGTCCAGTGTTTGAAATAGTTCTTTCACACATTTTCAGTTTTCTAGTTATTTGAGGCAAGTGGGCAGGACCAGTACCAATTACTCTATTGTGATAGAAAAAGAAATCTTCATCATAATATATTTTAATTTGGGTATAAACTGAGCTAATCTGAGGTATAAAGCTACTTTTTGCAATCTAGAAGCATTCCGACTCAGAAGATAGGTTTTTATACTTCTGCCAATGACCGGCCACCCAGGGTCACTACTACTGATTACTCCCTGGTGTTAGTACTACTATCAATGTTTTCTCTTACTCATTTAATCTATCTCTTGATAATTTCTTTACTTCTTACCCACATCTCTTTCAATAAGACCATCTCCTAGCACTCTGTCCCACATGCCTATTTATCTGAATCTCATTCACTTATTTGTTCCAACAGATATTTATTAAGCACCTACTACATATGAGATAGCCTAAAGTGGTGGTTCGTAGCATGGAATCTGTTGTCAGGCTGCTTGGTTCAAATTCTGGTTCTTCTTCTTAACTAGCTTTGAGGCCTTAGATGAGGTACTTAACCTTTTTTTTTTTTTTTTTTTGGAGACAGAGTCTCGCTCTGTTGCCAGGGCTAGAGTGCGGAGGTGTTAGCCTAGCTCACAGCAACCTCCAACTCCTGGGCTCAAGCAATCCTTCTGCCTCAGCCTCCCCAGTAGCTGGGACTACAGGCATGCACCACCATGCCCAGCTGATTTTTTCTATTTTTAGTTGTTTGGCTAATTTCTTTCTATTTTTAGCAGATACGGGGTCTCACTCTTGCTCACGGTGGTCTCGAACTCCTGACCTCAAGCGATCCTCCCACCTTGACCTCCCAGAGTGCTAGGATTACAGGCGTGAGCCACCGCGCCTGGCTGGTACTTAACGTTTCTATGCCTCGGTTTCCTCATCAGTTAGACAAAACAGTATCTCCCTCATAGGCTTGTTGTGAGGGTATCAGTGAGAGATACTATTAATAAAGTTCTAGAACAGTGCCTGGAGCACAGGAAGATCTATAGAGTGCTTACTACTAATACCGATACTAAAAATAGTGCCAAACACTATCAGAGATGTCGGACAAAAATGAATAAGACAGCCCCCTCTCCCAAGGAGTTTACAGTCTAGCAAAGGGCACACAAGAAGTTTATTTTCCAAATATTCAGGAGTTCAAATAATCATGGTAGGATAACATTTACTGAACACTAAATACCTTTATCTGTTACTTAATCCTTGTAGCAACCCCACGAATTAGAGACTGTTATTATGTCCATTTTACAAATAAGGAAACTGAGTACTTGAAGGTTTATACAATTACCCAAAGTCATTCAACTGCTACACAACTGAGATCTAAACCCTGGCAATATAATTCCAGAGCAACAGAGATTTATTGGCTCACATAGCACAGTGGTTAAAAGCATAAACTCTGGAATCACAAAAGGAAACACCATTAATTCTGCCTACTGAGGCCAAGAAAGAGATAACATTTGGGTTGTGCTTAAAGGATGAATAAAATTTCACCATGCAGAAACAGGGAAAAGCAACCACAAAATGACCTAATTAAGACAGGGGAATGAAATGGCAAAGCGCGTTTAGGGTACTGAGAATTTTTTGATGAGGTTATAACAGAAAATGCACTGGGGGATTAAAGGGAGATAAAGCCAGAAGTCAGTTGGGGTCATTTCTGGCACGGCCTTCACGGGAGTGTGTATTTTATATCGTAGAGCAATACTTTCCAAACTTTTTCACATTATAGCACAAAGAAAATAATATTTGTACAGCATACTACGGTGAATAGATGCACCTGCTTGTTGCTGGAGCCCACTGGGGACTTGGGGAGCCCCCTAGGGACAGAGGCAGCCCAGGGTCTACTCCCCGCTCCCCCAAGGGCTGAGGGGATTGGCTATGGAGTGTGACGAAGAGAGCCAGGGTTCCAGTTTAGATGATTAAAGGATGGAGAGAGATGCCGTGACAGGAGATAGAGAATTTAAGCTAGGGGAGACAGCACAAGTTTTCACACCGGATATGCTGAGTCAGGGGCCTGTAAGACATTTAGAAGAGCACTTTGTAATACCTACTGGAGATCAGGAGGAAGGGCCTACCCGTTACCTGAGTCATCAACCCACACTTTCCAAAATCCCTTTTTTCTTACCTTAATTAAGTAGTACACCCAGTGTTGCTTTCAAGCCGTATGCCCAATGTCTTTTGGATGTATGAAAAAGAAACACTACTGAACACGTTTAGGGAAATGTGTCTATGAGTATGGGGAGAAAGTAGAAGGATTAGAAGGAGTTGGAGTGAAAATTATCAAATTTTTAGAAAAGGTGACAAGTGGTGCTTCTGGTCTACCTTTATAAGAGCACAGCCTACAGTTTTTAAAAGTTAAGGGGAATAGGTAGTAGCCAAACAATCGGATGTACTAGGTATGAGGGAAGGCGGAATGCAGTTGTGCAACACTGGAGTTTGACCAGGCCATTGCGGTCAAGCAGATAAACGTAGAAGGCGTTTGTGACTACCTAGAATGTAAAAACGTCTGTTTTCCTGTGTATTAGAGCAAAACTTCTAATCACACTGACTTTCATTTCTCTTGTTCCCTAATTCTGAATGTAATCAATGACACTTTAAGTAAGTGGTACAACTGGAGAACAGAAAAGATAATATCCAAAAAGTATGTATGAGAAAAATCTTTTAATTAGTGATTTTGAGATAGTTTAACGTGTGTATTAACAACTGTGGTTTTGTAAAAAGAAACCATGTGGAGAATATACCAACATTTAGTTTATGTTTTCACAAGTATAACCTGACTATCTCATAATTAAATACACAGAGCTCAATACAACCAACACCACAGAGAGCTTACGCCGCCTGTTAAACATTATAGAAGAGGTTGAGAGACATTTGCTAATGACTACCATAAAAGGAGTAGATGACTAAGAACAGAGAGGACGTGTGACTAAAAAGTCCCTCTACCGTTCTTTGAAAATTCCCTGAATAACTAGGCATGCCAAATGTGGTCTGTCATAAAATTATTCAATGTTAAACTCTGTAGTTAGACAACAAATATCTGCTTTGCCCAATGGATAAAGCCTTTGTTTAAATCATTCAGTTGCAAAGTGCCAAAACAAGACCATCAGTTAGTGAAAGTGTTAATCAAATTAAAGTGTGGCCCAGAGTTCAAACACTGCTGACTGGATGGGGCTCACTCCACAGATTGATTCAATTCCCAGGGGTAAGATGGCTGTGCGGGGACCAGGCACTTTGAGCCACTGCTGCTCCCTCTTATACCTGAAAATGTATTGAAAGCACCACTTCTCACAGATCCTTGAAGGCTGTGGAATAGTCCCCGCTAGCGTATCACAGCCTACCTTTGGTAAATTAACCTTTTCACCCCATAGGCTTATCACAGCTACACCAAAACTGCAGACAGGAAAAAAAATTCTCAGTACACATTCTCAGTACACATGTGCCATATTTCTCTTACAGACACAACTGTCTCAGAATATGCTAACTGGTACAACTGATCTTTCAAAAGAATATTACTTTTCTTCTAAATAGTAATTCCAAATTATATAATTATGGTAATAGTTACACTATAGTTATATAAATAACATCGTTTAATCCTTAAACTCATGAGGTAAGTTTCAGATGGGCAGATAGGGAGACATATGTAAGGTCACATTCCTTTTTTTTTTTTTTTTTTTTTCTTGAGAGAGGGTCTCACTCTGTTGCCCTGGCTAGAGTGCAGTGGTGTCATCATAACTCACTGCAACCTCAGACTCCTGAGCTCAAGCAATGCTCCTGTTTCAGCCTCCCCGATAGCTGGGACTAAAGGGGAACACTACTATGCCTGGCTAATTATTCTGTTTTTTTTTGTAGAGATGGGGTCTCGCTCTTGCTCAGGCTGTTTTCAACTCCTGCCCTCAAGGAATCCTCCCACCTCCGCCTCCCAGAGTGTTAGGATTACAGGCGTGAGCCACCACACCACCCAGCCCTAAGATCACATTCTTTAAGATCAGATTGAAATTCAAGTTTGTCTAACTCCAAAACCAATGTTTGTTTCACTATACTACCTTAATTTTTGATACTCTTCTGTTTGCTAAGGGACATATTACCGACATTCATGGGAGAAAATGTATTGAGCAAGTAGTGACTCAAATAGGGAAACAGTTTTGAATGACTGCAGGAATGTCTTGTAACACACAGCAGTGACTTTTTATCTCATGTGACTGAAGGGTTGGTGTTTTTCTCAGTTTTATATTTTTGGCTTTCCTAGTGTATGCTACTATCTAGACCTCTATGTGTCTATAACACTATATCAGATTCACTAATATACAGTCCTTTAGTAAACTATACATCTTCAACATGCATGAATCTTGCATATTTAAGAATCCATGATCTGGATGCTGTGGCTCACACCTATAATCCTAGCACTCTGGGAGGCCAAGACGGAAAGACTGCTTGAGCTCAGGAGTTCAAGATTAGCCCAAGCAAAAGTAAGACCCCATCTCTACCAAAAAGAAAAGGAAAAAAAAAAAAAAAACCCAGCCAGGTGTGGTACCGTGAGCCTGTAATTCCAGCTACCTGGGATGCTGAGGCAGCAGGATCTCTTGAGCCCTGGAGTTGGAGGCTGCAGTGAGCTACAATGATGTCACTACACTCTACCCAGGGCTACAGAGGGAGACTCTGTCCCAACAAAAACAATGCAAAAAAATTTAAAAATTAAAAAAAAAGAAAAAGAATCCATGTTCCATGTGTACAATAAGAAAGAAGCAACTCTTTATTCCTGTATGCAGCTTGTTTTAATTCAGGATAATTGATTCAAAAATGAAAAATGAAACTTACTTTCCTTATTGGGATTTTAATATTTCTTCTACCTAGTAACTGATATATAGTGAGAAAGAATGAATTATAAAATGGCATTTTAATTTTCTGAAATAATAAATTGCAAAGTGGCATTCTGCTTTACTGAAAGAATGCGGAATCTAGTCAAATACTTAAAATGTCACATACGATGATCACAGAGGCTATCTACTTCTTTTGTTGCGTCTATTTCCCCTTCTTCCATAACAGCACCCTACTTTTCTTTGAGGACCACCCCTCCCTTTTTTTCTCAGTCCAAATGATTTCATTCTCAGCACCACGGATGGGCACATGACATAGGCCCGGCGAATCAAGGCAATCCATCCTCCTTGCCACAGTGATTGGTTCATAGATACATACACATCCCAGGACAGGCCAGTGAGATTCAAGGCCAAGACTTTGCACAAACTATTGGGGAGGAAGTGCCCTCTTTCTGTGTGGGATGCTAAAACTGTGAGACTGTTGATTTTAGCTGTCTTTGCAACCACATGGGGACAATGCGTCTAAGAATGAAGAAACCACAGGGGAAAACAATGAAGAAAAGTGGGGAGACTATATATTCCTGATACTATTATTGAACAGCAGCAAGTTCAGGGACAGGGAAGGTCTTACCAGCCTATCCCTGTCATGTGGCCTTACTTTGATGCAAGCTACCCAGCTCCCTTGACTCCTTGTTTCCAGCCTTCCTGACTGCTGGGAGCATCTGATACCATTTTCGGTTTAAGTAGACCACAGTCAGCTTCCTGATTTTGCAACCAAGAACCCTGGCTAGTCCAATGGGCAAACAATTTTACGATTTTTGAGTGGAGAAGGCCTGCCTAGAAAGCTACATCTGACTACATAACAATCTAAAAATAGTCACAAGAAAAAATAAATTATAGAAAAATGAGTATATGAATATATGATTCACAAATGAAGACTAATAGTCAATATATACATTAAAAATATTGAAATCAATGAGAAGAAAAAAATAAGATTAAACTAAAGCAAAATAGAAAGATAAAGCCTTCCAGAACATGGGAAGGCAAAAATCATTTCTGAATTGTCTACCATTAAAACCCTAGTACCTGGCATGTAGTAGGCATTCAGTTATTAAACAAATGAGTGAATCAGATTAGGAAAAAGAAACTGGGTATAATAAAACAGACTTTCTCATGAACTGTTAATAGAAGCACACACTGGTATAGACATTGGGGAGCAAACTGGGAATATTAGAAAATATTTTAATGTACTTAACCTCCTACAGATATAGCTATCCTCTTGCTCAATGTTACAGACATAATCAAGTTACCTTCTGTTAGACTCAGCAAGCCCATATCTATGAATTTATCCTATGGAGAAAAATGGGAAAATGTGCAAACATGTAAGTTTACATGACATTCCCAGCAGCACTCTGCTAAAAAGAGTACAAATAAAAAACAAGACAAATAATGGTTTGTCGAATAAATTATTATATAACCATTCACACTGGAATACTATCTACTATTTAAAAAGACAGTCTCTTTTGACATGGAAAGATCTCCACGACTGAAAATAACAGAAAGCAAAACAGCATCTATGGTATGATTTTGTTTATGTAAAGTTACTTATTTCTATGTATACCCTGGGGGAGGGTGGGGTCTAGAAGCTTATTCATTAAAATGATGCCAGTGGATTTTGAGTGGAGGGCTGGGTGGGTTTAAATCTCTCGCACAAATGTATATTATCTTTATAATCAGACAAAATCATAATGAAAACCACACACACATGCACATACACAGAATTAGTGCAATTTCCAAAGGAATTAAATTTAATGTGGAGTCAGTTAAGACATAAGAGAATTTTAATCTTTTCATTATGTCAATGTAAGCCTAAAAATTTACAAAATTGACCTAAAAGGGAATAAAATCCCCCTTTTTTATTCTGGAGATGTAAGACCCAAGGGAAAGGCCTAAGCTAGATCAGCAACCCACATGAAACATCCAGAGAAAATAACTAGTTTTGTCTTGTAAATGATGCTCTTCTGAATTTAACAGAAAAAGCAAAGGTATATGAGGAATTATGAGGAAATGAACCAAGGCCATCAAGAGTTGTTCAGATGGCTGTTGCATCAATTCTGAACAGTCAGAAAAGCTACACTTGAAAAACATCCAAAATGCAATGAAATTCTTTCTCCAAAACCACTATAATATCTCTTATTTTGTTACAGACTCAAACATACTCATCCACTACTTATCCCAAAATCCTAGGACATATAATCAATTTTAAAAGTAGTAAGCAAAATGTTTGGCATGTACTATGAAGAGGCAAGACTGAAACAAGGAAGAGGTAACGTAATACAAGCTGTCAGTCTAGTACAGTAAATAGTACAACCAGCGCATCTGAAAGTCTTGTTTCAATGGCCCATAATATTCTGCAGTATTTAAATTCTCAAGAATTCTACCTCTGAAACAGAAACTTCTCTACAGTGTATCATAACTTGTACAATAAGTCCAAGTTAAATTCTCCCCATTTCCTTAAAAATTAAGACATATGGGAATCCAGGCATGCTAAGTTCCAACTCAGAATTTACATATTCAAGTATAAGCAGTCTAGCCTAGTAGTTAAGGCCCTGGAGACAGATGGCATGAATACAAATCTTGGCTCTGCCACATACTAGCTATTAAGTCTTGGGCAAGTTACTTAACTGCTCTATGCCTCAGTTTCTTCATCTACAAAACAGGGGTAACGATAAGACCTACTTCATAGAGTTATAATGATTAAATAAGCTAACATATATAAAGCACTTAGAACAGATCCTGGCACAAAGAATGCTCAATAAATATTAGCTATGGTTATGGGGCATAGATGATTCTAGTGCTCTAATGCTGTGTGATAGCCATGGAACTAACCAAACCAAACTTAAATTTTAAGGTATTTATTATTCCACTCATTATTGTTCTAACTTTTTAAAAAAAGTAACAAAGAATTTTAATTTTTTGAGGTGCTATTAAACTAAGCACTAGCTAAATATTATCCATAAGATTATATGGTACAATTGTTTCAAAGAGCTCAGAGGCTTAATCTAATTATTTATTTTCTGAGCCAAAGTGTGAGGTTTTTTTTTTTTTTTCAAATAGACAATTTCTAAATGTGGACATGTTTATCAGCTGCAGATTTTGTTCTGAAAAAAAAAAAAGTCTTTGCAAACATGACAGATATACTTCAAAGAAGTGGTAATGAGAAGTTTATGCCAGTAATTACTACAAATTTGAAAGGGACCGTTTGCAAAATCCAAATACAAAAAGACTAGTACTAAAAACTAACCTCTTCTCAGATGTATTGGTTTCCCCCTCCCATCTAAAGGAAGTTTCTTTCCTTTCACCACTCTATCACTCCATTTTTAGGCATCCTTTAATTTCATAGGCACACCATCAGACTTCATTTCATTGCCCCTTTTCAATAGGGATGCTCTTTTAAAACAAATGTCTCTCTCTGTCTCTTTTTACAAAAAAATCATGAGGCCTAAAATCTGACAAACTCATCACATCACTTCACCTAAAACAGTCTGCCTTTAACACATCCAGCACCACTGATTTGGTAGAGACAACTCACGTAACTTACATTTGCTAGGAATCTACCACATCCCAATGTATTTACCATTTATCTTAGTTCAACGACCATGATTTTGTGTCTTGATAGGTGTATTTGTTTTGATCTGAGCTTTGAGCAGGCTCAAATTGGGCAGGCTCAATTTTTTAAAAATCATAAATAAGCCTCCCCCTCCTTTTTTTGCAGCAAAATGTCTAAACTTTGTCAGCAGCTCTTTCATCTGGTCCTTCATTTGAAAGTCAAGATCATCTATTGGGCCACAGCTGAGCTCTAGTAAAAGTTTGACCTTGTGGTGTAAGTTGTAGTCTTACATCATATCACACTTATGATTCAGCACACACCATTACTATAACTAACAATAACTTCTAACAGTATTGAGAGCTTTACACATATTAACCTACTTCATCCTTACAACAAACCTGTGAGGTAGATACTATTTTCATGCTGACTTTATAGATGGGGATTGGAGGAAAAGAGACAGTTTGAGTAACATGACCAAAGTCACACAAATTGTGAGCCATGCTGACGTGATTTAAACCCGGGTGGTCTGAGCCAGGGACCATGCTGTTAACAACTGCATTATACTCTCTCAAAGATAATTTTGGGCAAGAAGAAATAAAAATACAGTGGTGTGAGCTGCATCATCATGCATTTAATTTACTCAAACTCAATTATATGTGCTCAGTTTAAAAAAAGGAATACTGGAAAATAACAATTTAGGTAGTATATGCCATTCCTCGTTTTACTCATTGTATGCCTACAAGGACAGAGATGGAAAAGTAATTCTTTTGCACCCTCAGTCGATTTCAGTACTTAAGTACCCCTCCTTAATGACCCGAGTACTTCTCCTTAATGAGAGTATTTAATTAAGCTGAGTGTGGCTTTAGTGTTAAGAGTCACATTTTTCATATAACATTAGTTGTATACAAGTCAACTATTTCATCTGGTGCTCAACTGAAGATTATCGCACTGCTGCCGGGGAAAACTGGCTCTCTGTGGAGACGGAATGTCAGTCCCCACTGTGCACCTTCCGAAGAGATTTATATGAGCAATTTTGACTAAATGCAGTGTTTGCCTTACATGCTAAGTTCAGAACCTATCTCAGTCCTTAGAAGCAACTCCACTGTGTACATCAGCACTACACATGTTCCTCCAGTAACAGTGAGTAATAGAGGCCAGACAATTACAGAATGCAATTCATCCTCTTCCAGGCCATCACTGTGGCCTCGCAGTCTCTTGTATTCCTCATAGCATCTCATTTTTTTCCCCACTCTCCACAAAGTCTCAAATAGATGCACACCCCACTCGCAGTTAGCAGTTGACGATAACGCTTAACTTTATAGGAAGACGGGTGGCATGCAGCATGAATTCTCTCCATTTACTTCACTCTCACCACAAAACCCTCTATCTTCACTCAGCCCCTCCTGCTGTAAATTGGAATCCAGTCACCACTTTACTGAAACTGCTCTCTCAAAAGCCACTGATGTCCTGCTTGCCAGATCCAATCACTTCATTCTCTCTCTCTCCCTCTCTCTCTCTCTCTCTCACACACACACACACACACACACACACACACAGAGTGATTCTCAACCTTGGCTACAAATTAGAATTTTGTAACAAAGAAAAATACTGATGCCAGGACCCCCTCCACAGATTCCAATCTAACTGGCCTTGGGTTTGCAGAGGCACGGGTACTTGCCTAAAGCTCCCCGAGTGATTCTGATGTGCAGCAAGGTCAAGAACATTACTCTACAACCTTGACTCTGCTCTTTAACTCGCTCCTTCTATTTGGAATTCTTGGCTGCCATGATTTCATACTTGCTGGATATTTCTGTTTCTCCTATTGTTCATCTTCAATATCCTTGTCTGGAGTCTCTTTCTCTGATTCCTTTGCTTTGTCAATTGTTTGTTTTCCACTCAACGATTAATTTAAGGTTTTTAACAATCCAAATCTTCCTATCTAATCTTGAACTCAAGTCTCAGCTTCAGACCCTCACCTCACATAGATGTTCTCTCTCTGGAATTCAAATTCCATCTGTCCAAAATCATCATACTGTGCTGGTTGCCCTTCTCTCCATTTTCCATAGTAGCTACTTCAAACTTTCTGCATTTTCCTCAAACCCCTCATTCTACTACATCTCTTTGTTTGCAGCAGAAAACCTTGCTCTTACTGCACAAAGAAAATAGAAGCCATCAGACTCTCCACTAGATCCCAATCTGACAAAGTCTCCTACACATGCACTTTCTCTGCACCCCAACCCCTCTAGGGCTCTTGTTTTCAGCCTCCCTAGGGACCAGGACCTATCAATTATTTCCTTTCCCTCTCTAGATCCTTCTCATCAATATCTAAGCATGCTGGGGCCTTTCTCATCTTGAAAAAAGAAACTTAGAAAACTGTTCAACTCTACATATTCTCTTACCACCATTTCTCTTTTCTTTGCAGCCAAAATTCTTAACAAGTTGTCTACATTCAATTTTTCTCCTTCTCAGTCTCTTGTGGAGGCTCCCCTCCCTTGGGAATTCCTCGGAATGCTGTCCCCACCTAGTCCATACGCTCTCCCTGTACTCTCATCCACTTCCGTGACGTCAACTGTGGGCTATATGCTGATGCCTCATGAGTGTATCTCCACCCAGATCCTTAATGAGATTATCGGATTTACAACCTCAAATGCCTAACTCTACCTCTCCTCTGAGAAGTCTTATGAGTATTTCAAATTCAACATGTCTAAAATGGAACTCATCCTCTTCTCCACGCCTCTCCTCAAACCTGGTCCACGCCCTCTCTTTCTCAGTGGAAGGCAGCATCACCATCCATCCAGTTTCCCAAGTCAGAAGCAGGGCGCATCCTCACATCCTCCTCTATATAAACCCACCACACGCCAGCGAACACCCAGGTCTGCCCACTCCACCCCATCTGCTTCATTCAGTTCAGGCTGAGAGGATCTTTTACTTGAATTTTACTGGAACAGAATCCTAACTGGCCAGTGCCATTGCTCTACAAATGAAAATCTGATTATGTCAGACAGTTGCTTAAGACCATGCAAGGCAGTGCATTTAACAAAGACACGAGAAGAGACAGATTTATGGACAGAATAGAGTCCAGAAACATAATTTTACATATGATGACAGTTAGAGCTGCGTTTAAAATCAGTGGGAGAGGATTCAACTAACAGAGTTGGGACAAAAGGCTATTTAGTGAGGAAAAATGAAAGGTGCATCCTTACCTCGTAATGAAAAGTATAAATTCCAAATAAAGATCTAAATGTAATTTTTAAAAAGTATAAAAGAACATTGAAGAAAATGTAAGAGAATGTTTTTACTAATCGGGGGATGAATACGGCACTTGAATAGAAGTCCGCACTCTTTAGAAGGCACACGAGGGGTGACCGGCCCCTGCCTCTTTAACAGGACCTCTCCACTGCCCCACTCCTGCTCTCAGGCATGGGCATGTCTTGCTCCAAGAGAGCACTAAACATGCTCTCTCATCCGAAGGCCTTTGCAACATTCTCTTCATCCTCTCCGATTTACTAAATAGTCCCTCCTCTTCTCTCTGATTTTAAATGCTGCATTTATCATATATTAAATTTGGTTCTAAGTCTTTTTTCCTCCTGGATTCTATTCTGTTTCAATGATCTGTTTGTCTCTTCTTGTGACAATGCCATAATGTTTTAGATTTAAGGTATGCTTTTATAGCTGGTAGGACTATACTCCTCTCATTCTTCTTTATTCAGATTTTGAGGAACCTTGGAATCAGCTTATCAAATCCTATTAAAATTCCATGGGGACTTTTGGTTGGAATTGGGCTGAATCAACAGATCCCTTTGGGGAGAATTGACATGTTCCCTTCTGGGAATATATGTTTGTCTATGAAGTTAGTCCTTCAACAAAATATTTTTTGGTAATATATGTTTTACAGAATTATTAAATTTTTTGTCTTGGGTATTTTATAATTGTAATTGCTATGATGATTGGGACTTTATTTCCTTACATTTTCAAAATGATCACTCATGATATATAAGAAAGCTGCTGACTTCTGTACACTTATTTTGCATATGGCCACCTTACTGTTTTCTCTTATTAGTTCGAATAACACTCCAGCAGAGTAAAAAGAGTATTTACTGAGTTCCACAGGAAAGAAAAAAACAGGCAGTTGAAACAGGTTTGTATGCAAGATAATGAAATCTATTTAAGAAGGTTGAGTTAACCAAAGATGTCCTAAAAGTATACAGAAATACAGAACTGGAGCAGAGGGGAGAGGCAAGGGCTAGAGAGATGTAGGAGTCACAGGCATGCAGGTAAGAGTTGAAAACACTCCTTAAGAGCAATGTCACGCCAGGATTAATGAAGAAAAAATGCTTCCCTATTCCAAAATTTGCTATTAAAAATAGAAAGAAAAAGACATTTTTATATTGTGTGGTGGTTTCATATTACAGTGATGGAGTGCAGCTCTGTAAAATGTACTTTTCCAAGAAGAATTTACAGAGACCGAGGGTGGGGCCTCCTGACTGTGGATCCGACTGCTACACTACCACTACCATGGGACTCATGTGAAAAAAGATTCTGATGATCAAAAGTAAAGGCAGGAAACGGGTGGAGGGAAGGGGAAACGCTGAACTACAAGGTCATGGTCAGGAAACCAATTTGGCAAGGCATGTGGAAAACCAAGGCATATAGAATCAAATACCACATACAGTAGTACACAGCCCAAAGCCAGCTTTGTTTTCAGTAGCGGGACTCGAATGGCAGGGTGAAGGCCAGCGCCTGCTATCCACCGAGGGAACCACCTCCAAATTCCCTGTCAAGCTCATTTTCTTTTAGTCACTCTTGCTACTGAGACAAACTTCTAAACGGAGCTTGGAAAGTCTGCCTAGGTCCTGAGAAATGCATTCGTAATAAATGCCTAATGTTGATTGTCAGCAACGTACACAAAATCTGCTTTTCATTCATTTCTATTTTTTTAAACAAGTCAAGGAACGATACTTGTAAATCACACAATAAAAGAAAATTAAGATACAGTATGTATAATTGGATTCTAATTTTATAAAAGAAAGATATGTGTGTGTTCATTGAAAAAATATAAGGACATTTATCAAAACGTTAAATGTGAGTATGACTAAGGAACAAAGTGCAGCATAGTTTTAATTTTTTAACAAATTCTTTTCTGCATGTTTACATAGTTTTCTACAATGAATATATATTCATGTGGTAATAAGAAATGCAACAGTGTTATAAAAACAAATCAAAATTTTAATATGAAAGAAAGAAATCACAACTGAAATACAGAATTTCAGATTACTGAGGAAGACAGGAATTCTGATTAAATCTCCAAATTTTCAGAATATAAGTAATAAAATAAAGGAAGACGTACACCTGAATTTCTCCTTTAGAGAAAGCTAGAATAAAGGGGTCTTTTAAGGAGTAAGTGTGAAATCCGTAGAAGTATGTGTAACAGCATGAAAAGAGAATACTATTGACACTCTCATGATACAAGTAGAATAAAGAAGAGGTCAGAGGAGACAGTCGGCTCAGAAATGACCCCTTTAAAACAGCAAATCAAACAGGATCATGCTTTTGGGAAATGAATACAACATCTCTCTAAAATGATGAGGTCTACAGGGTTAACTATAATAGAGCCCAGGAGGTGAGGCTTCTTCTCAGCTCAGTCACAAGGGAAGAATAACATGGACAGAGGATAAACCTGCCTCCCCTGAGAGAGCCGTTTCCTGGCCTGGCCTCTTACCTTCCATCACAGCTGACCAGGCTGCCTTCCAGATGCCTGGTACTTCCAGAGAGTCCCTACCAAATCCTGTGACCCAGCTTCCCCTCCTCCCCTCCCTCAGGAGACAGACTTTTGAAGCTCAAAGGGAAGAGTCTCCTAAAAGCAGCTAAGTGGCAAATTAAAATCCTCTAATTTGAGGCTGGAAGATGGTCTGCCAGAAGACAGCTGCCTAGAAGGGGAAAGCCAATATAGGATGAACATCCCAAACCCAATATCCAAAATCTGAAATGCTCCAAAATCTGAAACTTTTTGAGTGCCAACAGGACACTCAAAGGAAATGCCCATTGCAGCATTTCAGATCTGGGATGTTTGACCAGTAAATATAATGCAAATAATGCAAATATTCCAAAATCCAAAAAAATCTGAAATCTGAAACACTTCTGTTCCCAAGCATTTCAGATGAGGGATACTCAACCTGTAGTAGTTTACTTGTGACCAGATGTGAGAAATGGATATGTTTATTAATAATTATGCTCTCTTGAGTACATCTTAATATTTGTTAAGTGTCTTCTACATATGAAGTGCTTGCCAGGTGCTGCAGGGGATATGAAGAATTACCCACAGTCCTAAAAGAGCTAGTGTTGATAGGGGTGGAGATGGGGAAATAAAGTAAGTCAATATTAACATAATACAATTTGGAGAAGAGGCGCAGCATGGCAGGTAAGAATGGGCTCTGGAGTCTGAGTACTGGCTCAGTCCATGGCTTTTTAGCTGTGTGACCTTGAGCAAGTGACTTAACTTCTGTGTGTGTTAGTTTCTTCATCTGCAAAACAGTGACAATAATGACAACCATCTCACAAGGATGATGGGAAGACTAACTAAAACATAAAGAACTTAGGACAGTGCCTGGCACATATTAAAACATTTGCTATAATTTTGTGCATGCTATGTAGCAATATGCTATTATCTTATATTTTACAACAAATAATTATTAGCCCTATCTGTAGATTAGGAAGCTGAGGGTCAAAGAATTAGGTAATTTGGATAAGATCTAGAGAAAGGAAGAACAGAGTTGTGATTGGAGCCCCCATCTGCCTAAAGGTGAAACTTGTGAATTTTATTACTACTACTATCACTATGAAACAGTAGCAGCTAACATTTGTTCAGTGCTTACCCTGTACCAATTACTATTGTGTGCATAATCGCAATTATTCTCATAAGATACTATTCGATCCCATTTTATAGAAGGAAGAAGCCTAGGCGCAGAGAGGACTGCACCCATACTGGAAACAACTGAGCTAAAAGTGGCAAAGCCAGGATGTGAGCCTGTGTCTATCTGTTCCCAGTGCCAGAGCTTTAAAGAGAAAGAGAGATTGCAGGGGGTCCTCCCCTGGAGGTTTCTGACTAGGTAGATCTAGGTGATCTCCCCTTCGGTGGTTCTCATGGGCCTGCAAAGGCATGTTGTGTTTTCAGTTTTAAGTACCAAGGTGAAAATTTTATGCTCAATTCATCTAGAAATGGGGAGTAAATGAAGGTTTTTCAGTGAGGTTTTTCAGTAACCAGTGTTTTAGAAAAATTAATCTGAGAGTAATGAATAGGACAGACCAGAGGAGAAAGAAAAGTATAGCAGAGACCAACTGGCTAGAAGACTATTCTAAGCCACAAAGCTTATTTTAGTCTTAACAAAGCTATGTATCAGACACACAGAAAAATAAATCCTTGGAAAAAGACCCACCTGAACACAAAAAAACTTGCAGCTTGTAGAAAAATGTACTTTAGTGTTCCAGATTTACATATATTGGCTCAAATAAAAATCAGGTTGTTCCTTTTTAAAATTAACAAAAGAAACACATATATGTGTATGTACAGACATCAGATTTTATGCAGTAAATTCTGAGACATACTAGATATGTAAATATGATTGACTTGATCTAGTATATTATGAAAAAAAGAAAAATTAGAATTTTATAGAGATTTATAGTTTTACAAACTAGCAATATAAACTTTCTGGAAATACTGAAGAAAAGAGAAGACAATGTATGGATTTTTAACATATAATAAAGAACATAGCTTGTTTAGATAATTATAAATTCACAGATTGAATTTATTTTTAATTTAAATTACAGATGTCTATGTATTTATGAGATGCTAAATTTAAGGGAGTAACAGTTTTTGACAATTTGGGATTAAAAAACTAAAATCAAAACTGCAGTAAAATAAGAAAGCTTCATGGTTTCTATGTTTATTATCATTAGAGTGTTAAGCAGATAAAGTATTCATTTTCAGAAAGGAACTAAGACACATGCCATAGAGATATTATACCCTTGACTCAATATATCCACTCCTAGGAATCTATTCTAGGGAAATAATTGAATAAAAGCAAAAGGCATATGTAGAGGCTACACAAGGCAGCATTTCTCTAGTACCTAAAAATAAGAAAAAAAAAAATCTAGCATTCGAGAACTGCTTGATAAATAATGATTTATAAACATAATAGAATATTTATATATTAATAAATTTCTAATATAAAACTATAGAAATATAAGAAAATTATTGTTATATTTTAAGTGCTTACTCTGGGATACATTATTGTACCGATGCTATTTACACCTGTATGAAAACATACATACACTGCTTCCCTAGGATCTGTTAAAAAGGAAAAAAAAACATACATTCATGGAATAAGGCAAATGGCAAATATAAAAATAGTAGTTCTGCCTTTATCAGTATTGGGACTAAAAAACAGTTGTTCAATGGTTGTGAGTGGCTTTTTTAAAATAAAAGTTTTAAGTAATAATGTCTAAATAATGTTGTTCTATTGTCTTTTTATTGTCTTTATATCTGTATCAATTTTTCAATTTCTTTAAAAGTGGGGGAAACTTCCAAAGGGAAAGCTACCTCCCTCCCCCTAACCTCACTGATTGTAACTTCTACCATGTATGGTTCTGCCTAATTAGTCTCATTTCTGAGGCAGCACTAACAGTGGCCATTCTTCTCACCCTTAACATTTATTTTAATTAACTGGAAAAAACATAAATCACTATCCCTCCCCAAGCCTCCAAGTCCGGGGCTAAGCCAGGCAAAGGCAGGGAGGCGTTCCCACAGCCACGCTCCTTGCTTAATTTCTGGATACGAGAGTTCTGCAGCCGTGTGGATTGGCTTACGGCAAAACTCTTCCTATTTCTAAATAAAGTATGTCTCTGTGTTTATAAGTGGAAATGCACTCAGATTCTCCCCAAGAGTTCATTTTATCTAGGCCATTAGATAAAGAATGCCTGACAAAGGGAAAATGAGATTCAGGGAAGAGCCGAGAATGGTTTTCCAGGGAAATCTTCCTACTGCCAGGATTTTAGAAACAATCTGGAGGAATCAGCATTTACGAGCAGGTTGCAATGGAAATACCTTGTCTTAAACAATTTTCCCAATATTCTAGACTCAGTTCCGGAAAAAAATTCTCAGGAAAACCAAAAGATAGCTTTCAAAAAACTGTTCCAGCTTTTTTTCTAGATCTTTGCATTTCTAGGAATAACCCAAACAGTGGTTTGAAATGGGCCAACAGAGATCTCACAGAATAATATGCAGGCATTGGGCAACGGCAGGTCGAATGAAAGAATGCGCGTCCTCTCCTCGGATGCAGCCGCCTCCTCTCCCGTTTCCCATCCTCGCCATGTCACCCCAACCACCATTGTTCATTGTTCAGCACGCACTGTTCCCTCACTCCTTCTCACAGCCGCTTTTCTTCAGAAAAGACATATGGCCCTGAAAACACATCCGCTTCCAGTCCTCTCCGCCCCACCCTCCGTTTACCGTCAGATTCAGCTTCCTAAAAGACAGCTCTATCCACGTCACTCTCCTCTCCAAGACCTGCACTAACTTGCCACATTCCTCAGCATGAACTCTTCATCTCTCCCGTCTGGCCTGTCTACTGTCCCCCCTTTTATATGTAGAGTTTCTCCCTTAACTCTCTCTCCGCCTCACCCACCAGCACGAGGAACTCCTTCCTACACGAGCTCCGGCTTTGCCATCGCCAAGGCTTTCCTCTGGACATTCCCTCTCCCTGCCGTGCCTTTCCCCTCTTCCTCCTCGCTGTCCAAAACCCCATCTGCCCCTTAGGGTCCAGTTCGAGTGGCACTTCCTTCAAAAAGCCTTCCCTGCTAGCACTGATGAGATGCTTTGTCCTTCCTCTGAACTGTCATCCTAGCTCGTACCTGTATTCAGCATTCATGTTATCTTGGAAATTTTATAGTTACTTGCGAATAAATCTTATGTCTCCACCTTAAAAGCATTGAAAATACCATCTCTTTCTGCACTCCTCATGATTGCTGAAACAATGAAAGACTAAGTTTTGGTGAAGTTAGGACTCCACATGCGTGTGTGTGTGTGTGTGTGTGTGTGTGTGTGTGTGTGTGTGTGTGTGAGAGAGAGAGAGAGAGAGAGAGAGAGAGTTCCCACTTGTCTGAAGTTGGAATGGGCAGGTTTCAGGCTGGCCTTCACAAGTGTACTCAACCTATACACAGCCCAAGCGTTTCCCCACCCTGTCTGCACGTTCAGTTACCCCAGGTGCTGCTGCTCACCCCCCTAGAGATTGAGATTTGAGGGACTGGGGCAGGACCCAAGCACTGGTATCTGTTTTATGCTCTACAGGGGATTGCACGGCCAGAGGGCAGACACAGTAGTAGTAGTCCTGGCCTGAGTTTGGGGTCCTAGCAACAGTGAGTATGTGGGATTCAACTGCAGGAAGAACGCACTCACTCCTACCTTCGACGATTCTCCTCCCCATTTCCCAGCTCCATATGATGTTATAATTCTCTTGCGTTCCCCACCTTGACCTGCCACTTTTCCTAGCATCTTTGTGCTAAAAGTCCCCTACCATACAACCCCTCTCAAAATGTCAGTGCTTCCAGGGAGTAGAGTTCAATTAGACATTTGGAATAAAGCACTGTCATAAAAATAACTTATGCTATACAGATCATTAATAAACCTTTCAGTTGTTTGCACATATAAGAGCTACCGTCTACTAAGAGCTTACTACGTCCTAGGCATGGGGCTATGTACACTGTATGTACACAGATCTTAATTTAATCCTTAGAGCAACTCTGGGAGGTGGTACAATTATCCCCATTCACAGAAGACAAAATAGATTTGACGGGCGAGGTGAAGCAACCTGCCCAAAGGTCACACAGCTGGGAGGTGGTAATGCCCAATTTCAAGTCTGAAGTGTCAGACTCCAAAGCTCGTGCTCTTAACCTCTTTGACATACGTTAAAGACAACGCTTGTACCCCAAACCTGTTACTCTGTTCAGTGGCACTCGACAAGGATAAATACGAAAAAGAACTCTCCGAAGCAAACAGGAGAGCAGGAAAGCACCACAATAGGTCCACATGGGCTCTATTCCTGGGGTCCGCTCCCCTGGTTGCTGTTTCCATAACTTCTCCTCTTTCCCCTACTCTGACCCTCTGATTCTCTACAAGCACTGACAATGCCTTCTGTGGCAGCAGCATCTGGGCCTGGTTAGAAGGGGAAAACTGGGGCAAGAACAGCAGCCATTTGTATGTAGGGGTTGCTTATAATTAGAGACTGCCCTATTTGAAATGCATCAGGAAAAATGCAATTAGCAGATTCATTTATTAGATTTCTGTTATATTTCACTTGTGAAACACTTGGATTAAGACCTTATGCCTTACAAATAATATCCTGCTAGGATTTAACGAGGAAAGTGTTACTGAATCTGGATCCTAGTTGTGAAATACAAAGCCTATGGTATCCAAAAATGTTTTTATTTATTCAGAGACCACCAACATTTAACAAATGTTAAATCTTACTTTAAAAGGTAAATCTTACTTTAAAAAAAAAAAGATTAGCCTGGACAAACTATAAAAAGAGGCTTAATTTATTTTCTAATTACCTCACTCTGTTGCCAGAGATTCTTAACCGCTTTGGTGAGGAACTTACATGTCCGTTTAAATCAGACCGAGTTCTGTGAGGACGCCATCCCACATACACTGCAGAGCCCAGGAAATCTTTGCCTAATCTGCTGCAACCAAGCTGGAGTAATTCTTTTCTCTTAGTGCATACACTCTTGCACACCACACAAACCCTGCGTGTGTGAACCAATGCCAAGAAACAGGAGTATGTTCCTGTTGGGACATCAGGTATATCTGAAAGTCAATCGCTTTTATCCACAGCCCAACCCCACCACTTTCTGGTAATCTTGACAGCTGATAAATAGAATAAATATTCCTCTCACAGCAGCTGAGTTCATGTTGATGGCTATGCTTATAGCATGGAACGCACATCTCAAAGGACTCAGTTTCTAACAGACGAAAGTGAAATTTAATTTAGCCTTTGCAATCTTCTAAATGTTCTCATTCCGAGTCTCTGATTGTAAGGAAGCACAGTAGACGATGCTGATGCACATATAGAACAGACTGACGTTCCTGCCTACAAGTGGGAGAGCCTGGCTTGCAGCAAGATGACCAACGAGGCAGGGACAAAAATGTCCACATTTTGATGACTATCTTGAATTGCTTACAATTAAAATAGCTTTGTGGGAAAAGCGAATTCTAGGAGTCATGAAATCTAGACTAGTCCTGGCTTTGCTACTGAATTAGTTACATGTGAGTCATTTATCTTTTCTGTGCCTCAGTCTTCTTATCTATGAAATGGAAATATTAGTACTTGTTATGCTTAATTCACAGTGTTATAGAGATAAAATGAGACAACTAAAGTGAAAGTGTTCTAAAATTCCAAAAGCATGACCATAAATAAGATAACAGAGTAGTGCCAAAATCTTATTACTATTTCTTATTTCATTTACAAAGCCACCATAGTTTTATGATTTAATAACATCAAGGTTATTTGACGAAATTGGAAATGGTTTTATTCTGCACTTGTGTTCTTACTTGTCACTTTTCATTTTGTTTCCCTTCCAGAAAATAATGATATGGGAATAACTTCTATGGTAAGGTTCCTAAGTCTCAAGTAACTAACTATGATATAAAGTTTTGGATTTTAAAAAAAAGTTTACTCTTCATAATTTTTACTTCCTTAGTCATGTCAGCAACTATGAGGGGGAAAGGTACATACACCTCAATTATAATATAACCAAAGAAACCACAGCCCAAAAAGCAGAAAAGGCTCAACAAATAAATCACACACACAATACAAAGAGAGAAGCATCAGAGGATGGTTCTTTCCTTCTCAGCACCGTTTACCTCACTAAACCAGAGACTAACAACGCAGTTTAAAAACTTAAAGCCCGGGCTGTGCTAAAAAACAATTTAAAAAAAAAAAAACCTTAAAAGAAATACAGACTTTTAAAACAAAGTACATAAATATAAATGGACAGATTCTCATATTCCAGAACAAACGCCCCCACCTGGGTACACTATCAGTATCCCAGAAGCACCCTCTGCCCCAGCCACGTACCCCTCCTAGGTCAGACCCTTGCGCCTCACCTCCACTCGCATGCACACATCCTGGTGCACAAGAGCTGTGCATGCTCTAGGGATGCGGTCCCCAACCCCTGGTACTAGTCCACCGCCTGTTAGGGACCGGGCCGCAGAGCTCCGGGCCCCGTGCCCCTCCCCACCCCTGCTCCCGTCCGTGGAAAAACTGTCTTCTATGAAACCGGTCCCTGGTGCCAAAAAGGTTGGGGACTGCTGCACTGGTTCCAAGTGTGGTCCTGGGGGTTGGGGAACGGGACCCCTGGGGATCTCTAGATTCTTTCAGGGGGTCCAAAAAGTTAAAACCATTTTCATGATAACTCTTTTTTTTGGAGACAGAGGCTTGCTGTGTCGTCCGGGCTAGAGTGCAGTGGCGTCATCAAATCTAACTGCAACCTCAAACAATACTCAAGCGATCCTCCTGCCACAGCCTCCTGAGTAGCTGGGGCTACAGGCGCACGCCACGACACCTGGCTAATTTTTCTATTTTTTTTTTTTTTGTAGACACCGGAGGTCTCACTCTTGCTCAGACTGGTCTTGAACTCCTAAACTCTAGCAATCCGCCCGCCTCTCCTCCTAGAGTGCTAGGATTACAGGGGTGAGCCATGGCGCCCGGCCTCATTTTCACAACTCTAAGCTATTACTCGTCTTTTTCACTGTTGACATTTGGGTGGGTAGAACCGCTGGTGCCCAAGCATGAACAAAAGCAGTAGCACCAAATCCCATGGCAGTCATCGTATTCCCCACCTCTACACACTAAAGAAAATATGCCAGTTTCACTTTAAAATGTCCTTGGTGAGGCAGTAGATGCACTCCTTTTATTAAATCTGTACCCTTGAGTACACGCCTTTTTAATATTCTGTGTGACAAAACGAGAGAGCACATAGAAAGCACTTCTGCTGCATAGCAGGGCAGGAAGGTTACATGCAGGGAAAGCATTGGGCAGCAGTTCGCCTTTGAGCTGACAGAACTGCTTTTTTGCAGGGAACACCGTTTTTACTTGAGGGAATGACAGACAAACTATGGTTATTCGGACTTGAGTATCCGGCAGACAAATGAACCTATCACTTGGAGAAAAACAATCGACAGTTTTGGTGCCAGTGATAAAATTCCAGCTTTCAAGTGAAAATTAGTTTTGGAAAATGCATCTGCCACTATCAGCATAACAGTTTCCCAATACTTAAACACTTTTCTGATGAGATCAGCGGTGAAGTTAAAGAATGTGATATTTTAAGACTGTATAATGAAATGTGTCAACAATGGAAAGATCTATGTAACTCAGTAAACCAGCATTTTCCAAATAATGTATATTATTAAATACAAAACAATGCAAGAGTAAAAAACTATTCAATGTGCAAGGTAAACCAAAGATTTTAATGTAACAAATAATTAAAGGTTCACTGATATGGATTCAGATTTCACACTGCCACCAACCTTTCAAACCACCATTTGTCAAGTTTTAGTTGAGTATCAAAGAGGAATGTCCACAATTATTTGAAAAGGCTATTAAAAGACCCCCTTTTCCAACTACATATCCGTGTAAGGCCACATTTTCTTTACATATGTCAAGAAAACAACACATCACCACAGCTTGAATGCAAAAGCAGATATGAGAATCCAGCTGTATTCTATTAAGCCATACATTAAATTGATTTACAAAACTGTAAAACAATGTCACTCTTTCCATTAATTTTTTTATGCTTTGGTAAAATTTCATTAAACATACACATGTTAACATGTAATGAGTTTTTTTAATGAGTATTTTTAAAATTTCTCTATTATATAACACAGTAGATATCAGTAGATATAATCCACTCAAACAAAAGTTTTTGAGGTCCTTAATACTTTTTAAAAGTGTAAAGGAGATCAAGTGTAAAGTGAGGTCAAAAGGTTTGAGGAACTGCTGCTTCAGAATATAAAGCTAGAAGTAAACCTGCTGGATGGTAGGGTATCTTATCTCCAGCTTCACGGGCCACTGCCAAACATGGTCGTACCGACCTACACTCCCACCAGTAGTTCTCTACATATTCAGAATATGAGTCATTTGTGTGTTGTTACATGTGTTCTAAATACTTTTCTCAATCTGTCTTTTAGTGAATAGAAGTTCATCAACAGTAGTCAAATTTATCAGTCTTTTCCCTTATGGTCAGGACTTTTTGTGTCTTGTTAATGAAATGCTTCTCTATTCCTAACTCTATATTCCCCATGTATTCTAAAAGTTTTATTGCTTCACAGTTGGATCCATGGCACTATATGCATGTCAGCTATTTAGGATCTCTGGGCTTCTGACTACAGTAAGGAACTCTACCACTCTTCTCCGCATTTTCGTATGTTTCATTCAGGAGTCATTCTGTACAACTGTTATTAAGTTTCCATCTGAATCTTTCACTGCAACTTAAGAGATAGAAGGCTAGGGGTTCAAATGTTTCAACAGAAGATAAAAAATCAGAGACCTTAGAGTTTTTCAACTGCTTCCAGCATAGGTAAAGGCATCCGTTCAAGGTATTACAACGATCAGGAAAACTACCCTTCCTGCTGCCACAATAAAGCTTTCAAGAAAGCCATGTTGATGTTTTGTTTTAAGAGAGAACTGAAAGCACTTTGGGAAATTTTCTAGCAGTACTTCTCAGCAAAAGGTAAAACCAAAACACAGGAAAGTGCAGCTAATACCACATGGCACTTGCTTTAACTTACTTGACTTTACAAAGGGCCAGGGAGTGGCTCCAGAATATTCCTCAGTGGGAAAGCTGCTGTCATATCCACCTTGGGAACTGAAAAGGGCATTCATGTCACATAATTGTCACCCTCCGAGTCACTAGCATCTTTCTACATTCTTCAACAAAACTCAATAAATATCCATACCCAAGTATCTGTTGACACATTAACTTACCTGATACTTCCAATGTCTAGCACAGTATTTTTCAAACTACAGATCATTATCCATTAATGAGTCGTGAAATCAATTAGGTAGGTTACAAGCAGCATTGTAAAAATGAACTACCATGGAATATAACAGAAAATATCAGAATGTCTTGCACATAGCGATGGTGAGTTTGTTTCAAGAAACTGTTTTTTGTTTGTTTTTTTTTTGCTATTTTTTTTCTTTTTGGAGCCACGCCCAAGAAGCCTTGAGCAAGTGGACTCCAAGAAACTGTTTTTCAATTAAACGTGTGTATGTATGTGTGCCTCAATGCAAAATGCATTTCTTACTGTGGGTTTCTGCCCAAACACTGGAAAGGCACTAGGCTGGCACACTGTAGTGAGCATACATGCTGGGGAATTTTATTCCCAGCAATCATCTCTTATCCTGGGAAGTACCCACCCAGCCAGTTACAGTCACATGGGCAAACACACATGTCACCATGTCTCTACATGACCCCTCCTCCCTGACCCCTGCTGAGTGTTCCAGGGATAGACACCCAACCCATACTGATCTGACGACTCCCTTGCTTACGCCTTTTTTTAACCCAGCACCCAGAGAACTTTTCAGGGACAGGAGCTATAGGATAAACTGTTGGTGGCCATGTTTCCAGCCATGCGGAGAAATGGTCTGCTATGAGAAGGAATAAAACGAACATGCAGAAAGAGGCAGAGGTGAAATATGGAGAGAGTGCTGGCCACATTGTGGCCAGCTGTGTTACTGCCCTTCCCATAGTTTGGCGGCCTACCCTTTTCTTAGATCCCGTAAGCCAGTAAGTGTCTGTTTTCTCCTAAGTTACTTTGATAAGTTTCTGATACTTTCGACCAAATAGATATGCAATGCCTGTTTTTCTCCTGAAGTCTTGGGGACTGAAGTGATGAATTGAAAATTTCAATCCCAATGAATAACAAACAGGTTCTGCACTAATCCATGAAATTCCTCCCCCCAACCCATTTATCATGTAAGAGGGAAAACTGGCACACTTCATTAAAAAACTACAAATATAAAAAATTATTACTGAAATTCAACTTTGGTCTTCACTACTGTAATGAAATAAAGAACATTTTGGGGTAAACATGGTTAAGTGGAGGTGGGATCCTCAAAGCCTCTTTGGCAAAGTTCATGTATGCACTATTTATAATATTTTTCCTCTATTGGTGGCCTGATTGGAAGCTGGTGAGACATACTACGTGTCTGGTACTGTATAGCTCTTTGTTAAAAAGGGTTCCTTAAAAAAAAGAAGAAGAAGAAGAAAAGAAAAAAAAAAAAAAACGGGCTCCTATTTATTTTTTTTAAACCTAACCCCAAATCATTCTATCAAGTTCTTAGGCCCTGGAGAACCGAGTGAGGGCAAGATCACCTGATTATAACCAAATACTGCTGACTGACAGGCAGAAACATGAGAGAATGAAGAGTCTGGCTAAAAAGCAAAAACAGGAGCTGACAGAGGTGATTATGATCCAAGCCAAGAGACTAGGAAATTGAATGCAGCCTTTTAAATTAAAGAGAAACTTCTCTTCCTCTAAGAATATAACACAGCTTCCTCCCTTACCTGCTTTACTGGAGGCTAGTTTGCCCTTGAAATTTACAATCCAACTGCCTTTGTGTATACCTGAACATTTCATGCAAAATACTGCAGAAACTGACCCATTTACACAATGCAGTTTGTTCAGCTTCAGAAGCAACTACTGAGAAAGACTAGTTTAATTCTGATGCAAGTTAAGTCTATCAAGGCATTCTGTGAATGTTTGTTGGCAAAGTGATCACCTTTACATAATGATTATTCTGGTCAATTCTGCATTCCCTATCAATTCAGCTTGAGTTAGAGACTGCCCAAATTATCAGGGGTACATTCAGAAAGACTCTCCAGGTTCTCAGCTGACCAGTGCTCACAGAAGGCCATGAAGCATGTGGCTTGCTTGCCATCAGCTCTTAGAAAATGTACTTCAAGGAGTTCAAAGTTATCAGCGGAGCTTTTATAACAAGGCATGAGTAATGCAATTCTTCTCTCATCTAAACTTCCAGAGACGATGACTAAAGAGAAATCTGGTGCTTACAATCACAATTCGGTTTGCTTTTAACTTTTTTATACTTCAGCTTCTCAGTGATGGGTGGCATTATTCTAAAAGTTCCAAAGGGGCCATAGTTGTCATTTTGCATACAAATAGGAAGTCATATAAGAACATATAAAAAGAGTTTCTTCATAAATGTTTCCAGAGGACTGAGACCAAAGTTGGGTTATCTATGACATTCTTAGTCTTTTAAATGGCTGAACACTTAGCACTAGGTGCATTTTCTCCTGGATTAGGATCTACCCTACTAGATCCTAAACTTCCGCAGAGCCAGTTCCACACAAGGCTTTGCGCAGGGTATATACTGAGGAACCTGCTAGAAGCTCAGGTCAAATTAGCTCCTGGGACAAGAACTGTAGCCTCTGTTGAAGGAGGTACCCTTTAAAAGAAAGAACACATTGGTCTGAGTTTGAGGAACTAGGCCCTATTATTTGCAATTAACTGGAGTTTCACTTTCTTTACGAAGGGCTTTACTCTAGATTAAAAACACTATATTAAAACTCAATAGTCGCTAAGGTTCATTTGGCATGATCCTAAATAAGAAATAACAAGGTTCCTCTTCTTTTATTCGATCATTAACTTTAAAGTCAATCAAGAAGCTGCCCTTTGATGACATGTATGTTCTTATTGTGAGCAACATGAAACGGTCACTCGGCTAGATTTTCGGACTGTGGTTTTCTGTGCGGATGTGACAGTGAGAGGCGGGGAAGAGCAGGAAGGCGGATGCCACGACAGGGGAGCAGGAGGGCTCTACTGCGTTACAGCTGCGTGCCCTTCCACAGGCTGTAAACGCTCAGAACTGTTTTTTCATTTACAAAATGGGAAAGAAAACACATCGCAAGGTGGTTGTGGCTGTGGGTGTTAAACAGGATAATCTCATGAGGGCATTTATAAACTGCAATGCGCCATACAAATCTAGGTGGTATTACTACCTGTAACGAATCTGCCAGAATGGTATTTTTAAACAAACTCTGAAGTGTTCAAATAAAAACTAATGCTTTCCTGAAGGATTAAAACTAAAATTTTACTTTATCTGTTCATATTATATCCAGTGGGGTAGGGTGGGAGAGGGGTAAACAAGACAACTTACTTAAGAGTTAAAAGTTAAGCCCAGCTGGGTTCTCCAACTGGTCTACCACCGACTTCAGTTATCTAACTACTATTTGTTTACAATTACAAACCATCTCATGCAGCGATGAGAAACTTCACTGCCTGTTAGATGATAAGCTGGGACACTTTAGTTTTGTTTTTTTTTCAAAACTTAAAGCTGGTTTGGGCAGACCTCCTGCAGCCATTCCTGTAAGAAGTGGGTGTGGGTTTCCCCCAAGGGCAGTGCTGGGGAAGACCCGGCCTGGTGTGCACGCGGCACACTGCACTGGCTGCTTTCTGCACTGCATTCCACCGGGCGGGCGCTCACGGCGCTGCACAGGACACTCCCTGCCTGGGCTGCTGCATAGTTGCTCCCTGCATGGGCAGCTCCCCACACAACCTGCACAGGGGCCCGCATGGGCCGCCCCACTCCCGCAGCAGCCCCAGACATTGAGACTTTGCTGCAGAACAGAAATGAGAGGCTTTGGCTGGTAGCTGTTACTTGTTCCTTATTCTTTGTCACTCACAGAAAGACAAGAAAAACAGTGAGAAGGCAGTGACTTGTTTTCTTTGCTAAAGCAGGTTTTATGAACTTCACCTCTATTCCTTCAGCCTGCTGTAATTTTAAAACGTAGTATCAGCTTTTAAAGGCAAAACCTTTTTTCCATTTAATGAAATTAAATGCAAAATAAACAGCCCTTTTGGTTTAAGTTATTCAATAAGATACATTCTTTCACCCAAAATGTGCTTTTTTCCCCTTTGGTATATTTTAGTCTACTATTGTACAAATGCTAGCATATTGAGATCACTACTATAGTTAACTTCTGATCATCACAGCTTTATTTAAAATTCATTTTTCAGTGCCTACTATGTGCCAAAGTGCATTTTTAAAATGCAGTTTCTTTTTTAAAACTGTATTTGCTTTTTTAACGTACAGGATTTTAACATATTTTCTGTCAGTGTTAAGCTAAAATGAACATTAATTTGCATCCCCTAAACATACACTTCAAAATCAGGTGAGCTAGCTCCGAGTTCTGGGTATTCAGCAGAGAAGATAAGGTCCACGTAATTTACTGTGGATAATCCACATGTATCTAAGCACCCTTCCTGCTTATTCTTAATGTCACCTGGAAAACTCAAGAGTCACAAACAGAAAATCAAGGGCTACCTACAATCTAAAGTATTTCCAAATAATGCACGCAACTATATAACTCCACTTTTTGTAACTGCCTGAAAATAAACTAGAAGTGGGCACATGAGAAAGACAACTATTTTATATAACAAGTAAGTTATATTTTAACCAGTGGCTATTCAACTCTCTCCTCCTCCCCCATAAAATTTTGATTTCTAACTAATAAAGCAGTCCTTTCATGTTGATTTTGTCTCTTGCAGTTAACAACACAAAAGAATTACGATCACTCATCCTCTCAATTTTATGTAGCTTTCACAGGCCAAATGAGCAACAGGATCATTTTGTTAATAAATCTTTCCAATTACACTGCTGAGTCTAGACTTAGGCTAGATATTTCAAAGGCTCTCTCAGAGGCTGGGGAGTGGGTTGCCTTAGGAATTCTCAAATGCAGCAAGACTGTATCTGATTTTAACGACAGATGTCTTGACTGGAAAAAACTCACACATCATTACCCCACACATTAGACAGGACAGAAGTAACAGAAGAGAACAATGAACAACCACTATTCTAAAGAAGTTATTTAACACAGTGGGTTTGAAAAGCCTAAACTTCAGTCTCTCCACCACCACTTACTTTTTAATTCTCTGGACTTGAGTTAGCGCCTTTCTAAAATAGGAATAACCACAATTCTCTTGCTGATCACACAGGTTTGTTGGTAGGATTACATGTGAAAGTTCAAGGAAAGTATTTTAAAAACAGTTTTAAAGGGCTACCCTGGTACTTCTGACATCAACGAATTTCTCTGCATTGCGTTTACTCAAGTGTGACCGAAGATGATCAAAGCCAGGCCTTCCCCAGTTCTGCCAACTGAGACTCTCCGAAGTGGGTCCGCTATCGCCACTGCATGGGGTGACGTCAGGCTGTTGTTTACAGGAGAAGAAAGGCTGCCAACTTCTACTGAGCCCGAGACCCGCAGTGGCCAGCCTCCTTCGGCTGCATGTGAGCAAGAATGGACTCTTTATGTGTGGCGTGTGTGTGTGCACGCACCGGTTCACGTGCAGGGGCACCAAAACAAGGAAACTGCAGATCGTACGCACACCAGCACACACTTTGGGTCTTACGTTTTCACTAAGCAGACTACGCAAAATTGATCAGAAAACAACTTTCGCTTTTGTTTCTGAAGGGGGGGTACTGTCACTCAGAAACTTCATCCTTAATTTTGAAAGCAGAATGGGCAATTCTTCCAGTTTTTACAGAACCCTCCTCAAGTTCTACAAACATTCACTAACAAAAAGAACTATGACGATATATTTCAAAGCATAAAACATATTCAGACTGCAGTAACCAAGTTTTATAGGAACAACTCATTTTTAGAGTAGTTAGAGTTGCTTCCTCCTATACATTCAGGAAGTACTCACTCAAGTATTAACATATTCTAAAGGAATCCACTTTGGGAGATATTTTTTTAGGTTTATTACTATAAAGGAAAAAAAAAAACCTGGCTTATTAACATTTGCCCATTCATGAAATTTCTTGGCAGAAAGCAACCTATTAAATCAAATTTAGAAGGGCAAAAAGAAAATAGGGGCTGCATTCATTATAATCTTTCTTCGACTATCCCTGCGATGGCAGTCAAATCAGGAATAATATAGGAGCAGATCATGTTTATAACTGGCAATGAAACTTTACTTCACACAATAAATCTAGTGTAAATCCTAACACTGGAACACTGAAGAAGAGACATGGGAAATATTTTTGGTACCTGGAAATGTGTTTCTTTGGTCCTGTTGTAAGTGCAGCTGAAAAGGAGAGAAACTATGGCTCAGTAATAAAACGACACTGCGGAAGAATCCCAAGTTCTGTTTCTGGCTCTGAGGCTGTTTATGTATAATCGTAAGTCAAATACTTAGCCAAGAGGTACCTCATTCTCAGTGTCTGAGAAATGGGGATAATAACAGCAAATATAATTTTCCAATTTTTAGAGGAACATAACAGAAAAAGGAAGGTAATAAGTGAGAGTTTTGTGCAACATCACATTACGGGAGTTAGAAAAGAGTAGAAACATGGGCTGGGAATGGAGCCTGATATTGGCCAACTCCTTTGAGAGCTGGGGAGGAAAACGTGCTAAAAAAGTAGGAAGTCTTATTAGCACTTCCTTCATTTTACAGTTAGACAAAACAGCATGAAAAAGATGGCACTGGTTCAACTTTTCCAGGGTTGGTTCCAACATGTAACATTGGCCACATATTCTTAAACACATCAAGAATCCTGAAGGGCCATCCCTGGGCTCCTCCTTAACATGGATGCCAAAAATCCTTTACAGAAAAATACAGAAGTAGTGTTAGACTACACTTGAAAACGGCTGTTCCCAGCTTCATTCCTGCATGTGGTAAAGGACACCTGAACACACAAGTCAACGACAACGTGAAACGATGGTAACAAAATGGCGGCAGGTAGGTGCATTAATAGTCTTACAGCTAGGGATGTTTTAAATGTGCAGAAATTTTATTGACTGAACAGAGCAAATGATTAGAGCAGAGCTTCACACACATCCTATGCCAGTACAAAGTTCATGAACTTTATCTTTAAAAGGAATAAAACTTTACATACAGTAAAGCAGTCAACTTGTCAGTCAAGGCAATCAGCAAGAGGAATGGTAAGAGAAACCAGATTGATAGTAATCTTCATTCTTAATATTTCCCCCATCCAACTTAACTTAAAATTCTAAAATTGACTACTTGGCCTTTATTTTTGTTACCCTTTCTGTTTGTCAAATTGACAGGATCACTAAAAGCAATTATAAATGCACACAGAGAAAACAGGGTGACATGTGAAGAGCAGAAATTTATAACTGGATTGGCAAGTGCCTGGGTTTCCACTTGACGCCTCATGGCTTAACTGCTTGCTGCACTCCGGTACACCAAAACATCATCTGCTCTATGGTATGTTATTAAGAAAAGTCATAATATACTTGCTCACTACACATTTGCTACATAAACTGCCTCCTAGGGAGCACAAAGGGTTCCAAGAACTTACTACAGTAAGGCTCATGGGTGACTATAAGCATTGAGTCATTTCAACTTCAAAGACATACCTAATAAAAGAAGACTCAGTTCCATTTTGGTAACTTACTGAACAGGACAGAACTTTTCTTTGCCAAGAACTTTTTCTTAGTCATAAAAATGCCTATTTTTTTTTTTATCATATAATGGTGTAATGAGTTTGCACTGATACCTGCTTCCCGTATTCAAAAGTTAAGAGTTAAATATTCCAAAGTGCATCTTACTTTGTATTCCTAAGGTAAGCAGTAGGGATACTGCTAGTTGGAATGTCAACAACTGGGACTCGAAAACAATTTGAAAGCTTTTGAAAAAGAGTAATTATCAGCCAGGCACGGTGGCTCACTCCTGTAATCCTAGCACTCTGGGAGGCTCTAGTGGGAGGACTGCTTGAGGCCAGGAGGCCAGGAGTTCAAGACAAGCCTGAGCTAGAGCGTGGCACCATCTCTACAAAAAATAAAAAATTAGGCCGGGTGCGGTGGCTCACGCCTGTAATCCTAGCACTCTGGGAGGCCGAGGCAGGAGGATCGCTTGAGGTCAGGAGTTTGAGACCAGCTTGAGCAAAAGTGAGACCCCCGTCTCTACTAAAAAATAGAAACAAATGATCTGGACAACTAAAAATATATATATAAAAATTAGCCGGGCATGGTGGCGTGTACCTGTAGTCCCAGGAGCCCAGGAGTTTGAGGTTGCTGTGAGCTACGTTGACGCCACAGCACTCTAGCCCGGGCAACAGAGCAAGACTCTGTCTCAAAAAAAAAAAAAAAAAATTAGCCAGGCGTGGTGGTGCACGCCTATAGTCCCAGACTCTCAGGAGGCTGAGGCAGGAGGATCAGGCTTGAGGCTTGAGCCCAGGAGTTTAAAGTAGCAGTGAGCCATGATGACACCACTGTACACTCCAGCCCGGGCGACACAGTGAGACCTTGTCTGAAAAAAAACAAAAGAGTAATTCTCACACCAACAATAACTGTAAGTATACAAATGACTAACATGATGAAGCAGAAGAACCAAAGAAAAGGCCTCCACTTTATTTTAGGAAATAGAAAATCCATTTTCAGAAAAACCTTCTTGTTCACATAATTATTCAATAATAAAAGTCACAGAGCAGGTACAGTGGCTCATACCTATAATCCCAGCACTTCTGGAGGCCAAGGTGGGAGGATCGCTTGAGGAACAGAGTTCGAGACCAACCTGAGCAACATAGCGAGATCCCCATCTCTACAAAAAATGTTTTAAAAATTACTCGGGCATGGTGGCACATGACTATAGTCCCAGCTACTAGGGAGGCTGAGGCAGGAGCATCATTTGAGCCCAGGAGTTTGAGGTTGCAGTGAGCTATGATGATGCCACTGTACTCTAGACAGGGCAACAAAGCAAGACCCCATCTCAAAAAAAAAAAAGTCACAGTCATCCAAAAGATGTGAAACCAAGGTCACCAGAGCCTAGGTCAGAAGCCATATGAAATGATTCGTAGATTACACAAACAAAAAGTGGTGGCAACAAGCACTTCTCCTGCATCATGAAAGTGAGCTCTTTTATATAAGGCTTCTTTGCTCATCTCCCTGTCCAGTCACCATGTGAGAGCAAAACAGAAAAAAGGAGTGGTCAAATGCCTTTATGACTCCATTATAACTCGATACTATAACTCTATTAGTAATCCTAAATTAGCCCAGATACAAAATGCTTCTGTTTTCATCATATTGTTCTTAGGATGCATAAGTACTGCAAAAAATAAAACCAAAAGTTCATCACCCATGTCAATCTAGTGAACTTACCACTAACAGTCACTATGTTAGTGATAATATATGAATATCGTTGCAGTGAAATACAACAGTGCTGAGAAGACAGGAGCGTCCCTGTACCACAGGTAGGAAAGACGAACCCACGACTTGGTCCACAATAAAACTAAGTTTATGTCTAGGGACTTTGCCAAATTACAGACAAATTTTCTGACAACTAAAATTTTCAAACATAATACGGTTACAATAATATCCTCAAACTATCCTTTGTTTTTGTCCAACTGCAATTAAAAAAAAAGTTATCCTCGAAACTCAAGTTGACCAGTAAAGTGTCAGTCACATAGCACAGAGTATGTGCCATGTGAATGACAAAATGCTTAATACGGCAAAATGGACTCATGGCCCTAACATTTCCCCAGGTTATTTGGATCTTTCAGAAGTAACAACAAATATTCTCCAAGTATAATCTCTTTTCCAAATAATTCTTTTAAAAGCTACTATAAATATATTTTTCTCAGCTGGTTAACAATCTTTCATAGGCCATGCTGCAATTTTCAGTCAGAACAAGAATTCCTTTAGAGAAAAATGAAAATAATAGATGACCTGGGACAAAAGCAGTTTTCCCTCAGAATCCACTGCCCACAATTTGAGGGTGTAGACCTTGCCCAGAAGAAGCTCCAAGACAGAACACAGGAATGATAGAACCGAGAAAGCAAAGACAAAGCTCTGGCAATTACTCTATGATTTGAGTATGAATCTTCAGTAATAAGAAGCCGATAACACACTCTGTACTCTTTGTTGCTCTCCAATCTACTGTCACCTAGACTTTTGTTCCATTTTCTCAGGTAGACTAAGAAGTAGGGGCAAGAAGCACAGCGGAAACACTTCTTACAAGGGGAAACAAAAAGTTAAGTCAGTCCAATTGCTTAGTCTTGATTGGCTTTTACCTGCTTGATTGTCTGAAGATAAGAATACATCCTCGTCCAACCACTGATCCCAGCCATTGGTATGGTCAACTGTGTGGCTATGAGCGAATGGTTCCTACATAGGACTTTTCACGTCATGTCAAAGCCAGCCTTATTCTAGCTAGGAAATTAAATTTTAGTTTGTTTGAGCTTTTGGATCTTGATCTTTGCTTTCTTTTCTTTTTTTAACACTGGGTAGTGGAAATAAAAATAAAATCCAGTTATTAGAAGGAAACAACAGCCATTTCACTTTTCATTTCAGCCTCTGAGCCATTAGTAGCAAACCTTAGCTAAATAGTGAAAGCATTTGTTATGCAGCAAAGGGGATCTTGTCCAGAAAACTTTCCTGCAAGGCATTAAAATTAAAAAGTTGCTCAAATGAAAGCAAGATTTACAAGTTATAATCATATTTTATCCTTCTTAAACATAACCAATAGCACGAGGAAATGCAATACAAATTTCAAACTTTTTTTGTTCTCAAAACTCTAGTACTTCTAACTAAAATTACAGCCACAGTGTTCCTTCTCTGGCTTCTTTAATAAAATTACAATTTATTTCAGAGTTTTGCTTTCATTGTGCTGCATTATAATTTAATGTTTGCAGAACCTTCATTTGAGATGTATAAGAAACATCAACACACACTTAAAAAGTTCCTTTAAAAAATATCTCTCTGGCTGAAATGATTCATGCCAGCAGAAGCTTTGAATTATGGATAGGACCATTCAAAATCTGAGTAAAAATTTTCAGTATTCACAGAGCTTAACAGATCAATAGATACCTCATCAACACTAAATCTAAAAATTAAAGACAAACTGGAAAGAATTGTAACTGAAAAGGGACAAGACAGGGTTCAACATCTTTTGAGTCATGAGGGATACCAGACTCCACCTTTCTTCTATTCCCTTGCCATGGAGGGTAGCAGGAATTAAACATTCTACTTAGAGGAGTCAAGAAGGATCAATAGCTCCCCTTCAAGAGTGATCCTGTTATTCTGGAAGAAAATCCCCCCCAAAAAGGTGAAGATCTTCCCATGTAATTGGGTTGTGACAATTTTGAAAGACATCACAGGTGTTTCAGGAGTGCTTTAGAAATGCCATAAGGGAAAAAAGATGACAATCCTTCTCTCCTGTTTTGAAAAGGGCATGCCTGAACAAAGACCCTCCATTGTTCACACACATAGTATTAGAAAACATGTCTTTGGAAGATGACTCTCTCACAGTGAATGTGAGAGGGTTCAAGACAAACAATCCAAAAAAGATTTGCCAGTAAATTAGACACAATTTATTTTAGAAAGGAAGTTCCAGAGAAACTGGAGCAGTTAAACTACTGTGGTATGCCTAGATTTTCCCCAAATATCAAAGACCTGGTCTACCCTGGACAAATAAAATAACTGTATTTCAAAAAGCATTTTATTTTGCTGACCTTTTCACGGGTCATGGTGCTTTCCTTTTAATAAAGGTGGCAAATCTATTACAACCCTGTTGTTCTTATAGACAGTAAAGTGGAAGAGATTTTTGTTCATATTTGATCTGGATCTTGATAAATATGTAGACACTGTTGACAGTCTTCCTTCCCTAACTTTGGAATAATATAACGTGAAGTTGAAATATATAGGAAAAAATAAGATGGACCAAGATAGGTTAACGGAAAGTATGTGAACAATTTGCAAAGCTCACATCAAAGGCTGTGCCCTAAATACTGAGGTTAGAGGACAGGTACGAGATCAGCTAAAGGAGAATCACTGACCCATCTTACCAGTATGGAGGGTGGCAATATCAAAGGAAGACTGGATTTTCTATAAGATGGAAAGGTGAGAAGAAAGAATAGGAATTAGCATTTATTAAACATGAGCTTTGTGTTTGTAGCTTTACCTATTTTATATCATAGAGGTAGATATCACTGTTCCCATTTTACAGCAAAGAAAATGGAGGCCTAGAGAGGAGTAATAAACGCTGTTAGAGGCATATCCAACACCCATTCCTCCCTTCCTCTTCTAAGATAACCCCAGCTCTAGGGGGAATACAGGTTAGTCCAAGCCGGTCAGGGCAGAATGCTCTTCTGAAGATAGTTACCAGTCCAGAGGTGGCAGAGAAGCCCAATCAGACAGAAAGATTGCCAGTGCACACCTGTGAAGAGGTTTCTGACTTCCTCTGAATACTGTAATGTATGGACATGAACCAGCCGAAGAACGGAGCCAAAAACAGAAGTTGGCGCCAACAAGGAGCCTCGCACAGCAGAAAGATGCTAAGAACCTGAACTAACCGCCCCTGAAGCCTGCCCTATCTCTGAATTTGTTGTGAAATAATAAATTTCCTGATGATTCCAGCAAGTTTGAGGGCAGTTTCTAAAAGCATCTTAACTGATAACAAGAATTAAACTTCCCCAAGGTCACCTGCAGTTAAGTGGCAGAGCAAGTATTTGAACCAGTATCATTCTGGCTCGAAACTGAGCTTTTTCCACTAAACCACACATGGCATAAACTTTGATAAATGTTTCTCCTCATGATATGATCATGCCATGTTAGAGCCAGAAAGGAACTCATCTCACCGCACATAAAAGCCATTTACCTCATAGAAAAATTTGAAGCAGTGGCTTTACTTGCAAATACAAAGAAGAAACACATCTTTACCAAAAATTTCCAGAGTTCTGCGGAACTTCTCACTTCACGTGCATTTAATTTTTAGTAGAACATGGATTCATATGCTTTTAATAAGTGGAATCAAATTTTTGAAAAGTCTTCCAAGTTATTACTAATTTTCTTAGGTGTGGTAATGGTATTGTGGTTTTATAGGAGTATGCCCTTATACTCAGGAGATGCATGTCAGAATTTACTTTCACTTGTTACAGAAAAAGTATACATACAGGAAAGAGGGAGGGAGAGAGTCATAAAGCAAATACGGCCAAAGGTTAATAATTACTCAATCTAGGTAGAGGGAATATGAGAGTTTGTCAAATTATTTTTCCAGGTTTTCTACATGTTTGAAAAGTTGTATAATAGAAAGCTTCAGGTGGGGGATAGGGCGGGAGACAGCATTGTGGAGCGTGGTGTGGTTGCACATTACAATAACCTGGGGACTTTTAACATACTGAAGCCAGGGCCTCATCCTGGGTTGTGGCCTGGGCACGGGTCCTGCTGGTGTGGTAGAAAGAGCCTGAGCTTCCAAGTCACAACTCATTAACACCCTGAGGGTCCCAACCCCAGAAAGATAACTCTGATAATTTTTCTAGACTGTTTTCATTCATGAAAAATTGCCAATATTTTAAACTTAACATAGGCATTAATTCCAACAATAAAGAAATTTCCTTGAAACATACATAGGATAACATAAAGAATACTCAGCTAATATGAAACCATCACTTTTAACAAACATATGCTAAGCTGTCTGTGCTGTGCTCAAGACCATGGCGGTAAGAAGAATGGAACAGTCTTAGTTTTTCCCTAAACGAATCTATTCAGAGAGTCTATGGCCCATTCTGCCAAAATTTAATTTACAAAAATGAAAAAATTAAAAAGGAAGAATATTTAAGGAGAAGCATTAAGCCATTTATCTCTTAAAAAAAAAAGGGGGGAGGGAAGCCTTAACTAAAATCATGCTCTTTACTCCTTGCCAAAGATGAGTCATAATCTGTTAAACTATAAGGAAAGGATTCCTTGAAGAATACCCAACTCCAATTCTCCAAATTCAAATTGGTGCAAATTACCTAAAGATACTCTGGTGAGTCTTACAAATGGAAAAAAGCTCTCTAAGTTCTTATATCTAACTTTCAGCCGGCACAAGGGCCTCCTCAGTTCTATTTGTCTTTCTTACTTGAAATGTAGGTGTCTGGAGTATGGGATATAGGTGAATAAAGGGTAGATAAAATAAAGAAATAAAAAATAAATGATAAACTTCAAAAGTATAATTCTTATAATAAGGGATTTTATCTTGAAAATATACCTTACAAACTAGGTAGCTTTTTAAAAAGTTTTATTGATATTCAGTAAGTACATGTATTTAAAATGTACAATTTGATAAGCTTTGACATAAGTACACACCCTTGAAATCATCACATCAATCAAGATAATTAACATAACTACCCTAGGTGGCCTTTTGAATCAAATAGATTGAGTGGTGATGGTTCTAGCAGAGATACAGTTTTCAGGGAAAGAAGCACTTCATAGAGATTGTTAGTTAAAAAAAAAAAAAAGGACATTTCCATACAAGTACCCAAATACTTTCATTAACAGACAAAATAAACATTGACGCTTCGGATTTTTTCACCCTAATTTAAATCTAAGAGGCAAGCATACATTGTATTATCCTATCTTAGACTTAGGTCCAGATAAACAAATATTTTAATACCTGTGCTTCAAAAACAAAGAGATTCTTAATATTTTCAAATATCCAGGAAAACAAAAACAAAAGTCATAGTCACACAGCATTATGTTTGAGAATTTAAACACACACATCAGGAATTTCTGTTAATTCCAAAGCAAAACAATTTAGAAAGATTATATCTATATATTATAGCAACATGTACAGACTTCCTGAATTTGTCACATTAGGCCCGGAGTATACCCATCTTGTAGGCAGGGATGCTTGAGGCAAAAGTGAGGAAGAAAGTTTCTTTAATAACTGTCAAAAGCCTCCAACTCCACTTCTTTCCTCCCCTTTCAGTGCCTCCTCCATTTTTCAGGGAGCTGCCCTCGTCCGCAGGGCCCTCATTGATATATCAGGCTTCCCAAAGCTACTGAACAATTTTTATTCTCAAGAACCTAAGATGTATCCGTGCTGTGTCCATATATTCTATTCTCGGGTGCAGTTTTTGCTTCCCAAGGGGACAGCTAGTGACCGTAATAAACGCTAGGAAGTGTGCTCCATTCCTTTTCCTCCCCTTCCTTGTTGAGCCATGACAGAGGCCAGAGTGGAGACTATTATACCTTTAGGCATCCAGGGCACAAGGAAGGCCTGCTAACCATCTTTGCCCAGACTTAAAAGGAAGGATGGATTCCCAGAAAGGCCACCCAGAACTTGTAGACAGCAAGTCCACTTAACTTGGACTAGGCTTACTCTAGTAGCCTACACGAGTCTTCCCATTAAGCTAATTCACATATTGCCTAATACGAGAGATTTAATTTTCATGTGGAGATCTTTTGTCACCAACCGGACCGTGAATACCATCATAGGCAGATGTCATGCCTTGTTATTAGTCTCTGATACCCATAAGCACTTGGGACATGTATTAAATATTTATGAATAAAATAAAATAATTAATGAAAATCATGTTATATTATGTATATTATATTGTATGAATGTTATTTGCACTGCATAAACACTTAGATATATTTAAGATGGAAATGAACACTAAGGGCTTTATTTATTTGTTTAGGATATATATAGTACAGTCATAGTAACAAAAAATTAAGTTCTTAATGTACACTAGACAAAGTAAACTTAAGACTTTCTTTTTAATTGTGCAATATAGCAGAGATGAGTACATTTCCATTGTACAATTTTCAGTGTTACCCTTTTTTTTTCAGGATCTGTCACCAAAAACACAAAGAAACAGGAGAAAACAACTTAAAAAGTATAAAGAAAACCTAGGAGAAATTTCAGACCATGTCCTCTAGAAGGTCTTCCAGGGTTCAGAAATGAGTATGATTCATGATTTCTGTTGGAATACCAACATTATTATTGTTTTTAAATATTTCAATCGAAATCAAATAAAAGTTGTCTACTCAAGCAGAATTTTGTTTTAGGATTTAGAATTCCTTTTATACCAAGTCAAAGGGATAAAATCCACATAAAGAACCCTTACTTTTTTCAGGTCATTATCTGCACAGTGTTTAATTATGACTACTCCAAATAGTAGATAACAAGCTCTCTACACTCTAAAATAGTTTGGAATATAATTTGCACAAGGGCAGGAACATCTATCTCTCTTCTTCACAGCTATATCATACATGCCTAATAAGAGTAGCTGGCCCATAGTAAGTACTCAATAAATACCTGTTGAGTCACCTGAATGAGTAAAGGAATGGAAGGCAAAAATAGGATACAGGTGTACAAAAAAAAAAAAAAATCAAACTTCTTCCATGAGGCATAGACTTTATAAAGTCTAATTTCTAGAAAATCTCTAATTTAATCAACTCCAAAATACAGTGTATCTAATTTTATATTTGAATTGTTTAAATAAAAAGTAACAATGGATTGTTTTCTAAATCCAAAAGAGGATTTGCTTTGTTTAATCGAATGTATTTATTTATTTTATTTTATTTTTTTGAGACAGAGTCTCACTCTGTTGCCTGGGCTAGAGTGCCGTGGTGTCAGCCTAGCTCACAGCAACCTCAAACTCCTGGGCTCAAGCCATCCTTCTGCCTCAGCCTCCCAAGTAGCTGGGACTACAGGTATGTGCCACCATGCCTGGTTAATTCTTTCTATATATATTTTTAGTTGTCCAGCTAATTTCTTTCTATTTTTAGTAGAGATCGGGTCTCACTTTTGCTCAGGCTGGTCTCGAACTCCTGAGCTCAAACAATCCTCCCGCCTCGGCCTCCCAGAGTGCTAGGATTACAGGCATGAGCCACGGCGCCGGGCCTGGTTAATCAAATTTAAAGGTTTTCTCCTATTGGCGTCTGAATAACGTCAGGTTATTTTGAAAAACTATTAAACATTTTCTCCAGATCAATCGATTTTGGTCCTTAGGAAAACTTTTTACTCACAGGATTTTTGTGTAAATCTTATTTTTAAAAATATATAGTTATTTGCATGCCCTTTGTTTTTTCTGGGTAAAAAGAACTCTTAAAATCATAACAAAAGTTAACTCAAAGGGATACATTTCATTTGAGTTGAAGCCATGGAAGACAATAAAGCTGACGGTTACTTCACTAGGTACCATTAATCATTCAGCAATGGTGAATCCAGAAAACCTCACAGTGGACATGGTACGATGTTCTGCTGGTTTGAAGGAGTTAAAAACAAAACAAAACAAAGGAGCTGCTCATCCTATCTAATGTGATGCTCTTAGGCGAGCCACTCCCCACGTGGTCAGGTGGCAACTGGTCATCGCAGAAAGTCTCCAAAGCTCTCCAGAGCACCAGGCAGGGAGCAAAACAAAGCTTGGGTGTCTGAGATGTTCGTTTCAAGGTAATGTGGACAGAAAAAAATCCGTGGATCTCCTCACATAAAACAGATTAACAGAATATCAGTAAATAATAAACATGCTACGGTTTTCCCTTGTCACTACCTCACATAAGCTAAAACTTGGTCTCAGGTTATGAAGTGGCCCCTTAAGTTTTGCGTAGATAAGATAGAGAGCACAATAAGATAGTCAGAGAGCTCATCTTTTGAGATAAGTCAAAGCAAATTCTCCGTATAGACAGTCTTGCCATCAGTTTCATAAAGCAGACCAAAATAAATGAAAACCTTTATTCCATACTTTATAGAGAGGCAAACACAAAGGGAGCTAAACAAACAAACAAACAAACAAACAAAAAACCCTGCTATGATCAAGGAAAAAGAATTCCAGTGATTCTTGCGAAGAAGACAGAACAAAATAAGAAAGATGTTGCATTAAAAGAAAAGATGAACTCATGGAGGAATATTAAGAAAATTGAAAAACAATTTTAGAACAAAAAGAAGATGGTTGTGGAAAAGAGATAAAATTTAAATTAAAGGTGGACTACTTTGGTCATTTTATTTAATATATTAAAAGTAAACAATACTAAAGAGTTATACATACCACCACATAAAATGTTATAAACATTAATGGGGACTTTAAATTCAAAATTCAAAAGAAATCACATCGTTCTAAGTTTCCGTGGGTTGGCTCTTGAACAGTAAGGACAAAAGGACAATAATATTTTTAAAAGTTGCTTTCTGCTTAGAAACCTCGTATTTGAGAATTACTATTCACTATTTTTTTTTTTTTTTTTTTTTGTGAGACAGAGTCTCACTCTGTTGCCTGGGCTAGAGTGCCGTGGCGTCAGCCTAGCTCACAGCAACCTCGAACTCCTGGGCTGGGCTCAAGCGATCCTACTGCCTCAGCCTCCCAAGTAGCTGGGACTACAGGCATGTGCCACCATGCCCGGCTAATTTTTTCTATATATTTTTAGTTGTTCAGATAATTTCTTTCTATTTTATTTAGTAGAGACGGGGTCTCGCTCTTGCTCAGGCTGGTCTCGAACTCCTAAGCTCAAAGGATCTGCCCGCCTCAGCCTCCCAGAGTGCTAGGATTACAGGCGTGAGCCACCGCGCCCGGCCTACTATTCACTATTCTTAACATTAGTTAGAATAAATATTTCTTTATATGCCTTACTTGTTTTAATAGTTCTTATTCTGAGTACACTAGAATTTCATTTCCACTTAGAAAAGTGACATCATGAGTCTGTGACAATTCACATTACAATTTCATTTCCACTTAAAAAAGTAACATCATGAGTTTGTGACAATTCTGCTATTAATCAGACAGAAGTAAAACTGAATTCAAAGAAATTTACAGAATGTGATAACTCTAAGGTTTTGACTTTTAAATTTTAAAAACTCCTAACTCATTTTTAGGGACAAGAGAAAAAAAAGTAGTTTCTTAAAATGCAGCCTTTCCACACAAGCCTTTACTCACCTTCTTAAATAAAAAATTACCGGGCATGGCCGGGCGCAGTGGCTCACGCCTGTAATCCTAGAACCCTGGGAGGCCGAGGTGGGCAGATCCTTTGAGCTCAGGAGTTCGAGACCAGCCTGAGCAAGAGCGAGACCCCGTCTCTACCAAAAATAGAAAGAAATTAATTGGACAGCTAAAAATATACAGGAAAAATTAGCCGGGCATGGTGGCACATGCCTGTAGTCCCAGCTACTCGGGAGGCTGAGGCAGTAGGATCGCTTGAGCCCAGGAGTTTGAGGTTGCTGTGAGCTAGGCTGACGCCAGGGCACTCTAGCCCAGGCAACAGAGCAAGACTCTGTCTCAAAAAAAAAAAAAAAAAAAAATTACCGGGCATAAACTAAATCCTTTAAGCCACTATATTCTGAAATATGTAAGGGCCTTCAAGGCACAAAATAAATGAATATAAAAAGGGGTCCTATAGCCAATCTTTTTGAAATTTAAAAGTAGATAATATGATTATGTTTTCTCTTTGAATATGCTTCTAATGGAATCTGATAAGTCTGAACATTTTTTCCTGCAATGGAAGTGAAAGTTTTACAAACTTTAACTTAATAAAATATATTCTGTCTCAGATAGCTAAAGTTTGTTCTTAAAATATCAACATCTGCTACAACCCAGGATGCACCAAACTCAGCGTTAACATTCAAACCCCCATTAAATTAAAGTTCCTGGCTTCTTTAAAAGTTACCTTATACATTTTTGTGAACGTACCAGTAAGAAGTCTCTTCAAATTTAAAACTAAAAGGAAAAATGACCTTAAGATAAAAAATCTGAAAGGTCATAATTTTTATTTTATTTTATTTTTTGAGACAGTCTTACTCTGTTGCCCGGGCTAGAGTGACATGGTGTCAGCGTAGTTCACAGCAACCTCAAACACCTGGGCTCAAGCGATCCTGCTGCCTCAGCCTCCTAAGTAGCTGGGACTACAGGCATATACCACCATGCCCGGCTAATTTTTTTTTTCTATATATATTTTTTAATTGTCCAGCTAATTTCTTTCTATTTTTAATAGAGACAGGGTCTTGCTCTTGCTCAGGCTGGTCTCGAACTCCTGAGCTTAAGCAATCCTCCTGCCTGGGCCTCCCAGGGTGCTAGGATTACAGGCGTGAGCCACCGTGCCTGGCCCATAATTTTTAAATAATGATGAACAAATATTAATTTCTGAATGCTAATGTTTACTTTGTATTTGCTTGCATTTTGTCCTTCTCAAATGCTTTTAACAGGATATTACATCTAACTCCCCAACTTTCTCTGTGAGTGAGCACAGGGTAACTGCCTTCACTCATGGAGAGTGGTGGTGAAGTGTAAAACTCAAGGTCACGTGCCAATCTGTAGCACCGCTCATTGTAAAACTCCATGGATTTTAATTGTGAGTTGATGTCATTATATAATGCATATATTATTTTCCTCTCCTTTTGATGACTTACAGAGTTTATGGGTAGTTATCCATTTTCCTAACGTCAGAAGACAAGGTAGACATCACATGCCTCAAAGGTTATTTCTACTCCTTCTCGTTCTTCTTTCCAAATAATTCTTTACAACAAACACTGCTTTTTTAAAAGTTGGAGATATTGTATACGTCTATAAAATACTAACAAATACCCAAACGTCTTCTAAAAAAAGGTTAAGAGATGTGAGCTACGGAATAAACGTCATGCTAAAATGTGTCAAGTGAAAAATAAGAGACCTTCCATCTTGCAGACCAGACACTTAAGCGTAGTTTCTAAGTGCCTATAAATTATTACTTTTTAAAAGTCTCACTTTATTCTGTACCAATCATGAGTCTGAAAAATAAAAAGTAAAATAAAAGTCTCACTTTAGATTAGCTGCTTTAAAAGTATGTGAACAAAAAAGGGGCAAGTTTTCAGAATTGTTTTAGCCAACTAGAATGTAATATATTAACAAAACTGGGTAACTGATGATTTGCTTAAATGAAGGATTATGTACACAAAATTGCCCACATTGTAATAGATATTTCATATACATATTTGAAAAGTTTTAACAATGTTACGGAACACTGTAACACTTCTGAATAGATTAGTATTCAGATTTTGTTACTAAGGATTGCTGATGAAAGATAATTTTGGCAGTTGATAACTTCCGAGGCATAGCAATTAAACTGGAGTTTACTGACAAGTACAACAGAATGAGTCTATAAATGAAGCAGGTGGTAGGGCCCATCAATTTTGCTTATTTTTTTAAAAAAATTCTCCAATCGTGTAACACCTATTAAGTGTGTGGTTAAGTTTAAAGTGTTTTATTTACTAATTACATATAGCTCCTTTATGATTCCTATCACATTATTTAGTGCAGCTATTTCAACAGCTAATTATTTATTAAGACTGCTCAAGAGGAAGAGCTTCACTCTTGAATGGAAAGAGAAATAAGGCTTTGGTCCCTAAGGAAATGATGCCATTTTATCTTCATAGTGTTAGGTTGACAAATTCTCTTTATTATTATTAATTCTGAAGCAGATAGTAATATCATATTAGCATTTGGGACATTCCAAATCTAATTTGTGTAATTCATATTGATTAATGACAACATCCAACTTGATGACAAAAAGTGAGACAGTCAGAAAGTTGTAATGATTAAAAAATAGGCATGCCAGATATCAAAGTAAGATAGTAGACATCTACTTTTCAGACTATTTTCTATTTAATCTTCAAAATGAAAAATCGTTTCATAGTAAAAGGTAAATATACTGTAATTCCCCTCAGTTATTCTCTATTTGCAAAAATAATAAGGGAGAAAGTGAAAATTCAATTCAACAATACAAATAATAGTATTTTCCACAATATCACTTATAATGTTCATTCAACTACACAGAAACAACTTGCGAATAACATTATTTAATTAATTCCACAAGCATTCATTAATCTTTATTTACCAGGTACTCTGCTAGGCACTGGAGATTAAATTATGAATGAAACACTATTCTTACCCTCAAAGAGCTTTCTGTTTAGTAGGGGAGAAAACTACAGACAACAGCAAATGTGTGATTCGTGTTATACTTGCAATAAAAGTATATATATTCTATTATGAAAGTTTAAATGAAAGAGGGGTCAACTCAACTCAATAACTAAATTTCTTAAAGGCTCATACAAACTCTAGTTTGAAAGTGTAAATTTCATAAAACATCAGGCAAATATGGATAAAAAATTCTTATTTTATTGACAGCAATAATTCTTTACAAATCTACTTCTAAAAATATAGTCACCCATCTTTCAAGATACATAAGGAACATATCAGAGTTAAACTTGAAAAGATGTACCAAACACTAGTAAAGATCTTTGTATATGTTAATTCATTCTTTCCTCACAATAACCCTATGAATTAGGTGCAATTATTATTTCCATTTTACAGATGAGGAATCTGAGGCTAACTTGACCAGTCACAAAGATAATAGGAGGAAAAGCTGAGACTTGAACCTATAGAAAGAATCTGGTTCCAGGGGCTCCACTCTTAACCACTATCCTAGACACCCACTATGAGACTGGTGGTGATGATGGGGCAGTTAACAAGGAACACTCTGTGACGAGTACACTCATTCATCCAACCCCTTGAGAAGCTGTCCTCCCCATTTACAGGCAAAACCCCACACAGGCAGGTGAGAAACTCGCCCAAGGTCACACAGCCAGTGAGGGAAGGTGGTAAGATTCAAACTCAGGCAGCATGGCTCCCCTGCGCAATGAGGCCTTTCAGTGATTCAGTCTTACACTCATGAAAAAGATCACATGATAAAATTTATTAAACAATTAAAAAAGGCTTTGTATAAGTCTTCCTGAAACACTTTGAAAGGTTCGGGGACTTCTGACAAGCATTTCTTTAAGACAACATTTACATTTAAGTCACTTTTCAACTTTACTACTTTGGGCTAATCATAAACACATTTCTGCTCTTTAAAAAGAAATCTTTCTGTAGCAACTTGGCAGATTTCAGTACAGGAACAGTCTATTCTTTAAAATTAAATTTAGTAACAACTTATTCTGGTTAGTCTGAAAAAGAAGGAGAGAATCAACTACTAAGAGGCCTTTCCTGTACTTTAATATTTCAAAACATGTTTGCTTTGGCCTAATTTGAATCTTGTGGACAACTAGCCCAGAACTTGATTCAAAAAGAGTAATAACATTTTAAAACAGCTGAATTCTAAAAAGCAACCTCAGAAGCCAATTCAGAGCAACTATTTCTCCTAATTTTTACTTTTATCTCAAATTAAATACTAAAGATGCCTAAGGCAACATTCTCATAAAGCACATATGGGCAAGTATTTGCACTTTTGAGCTACTGACAACCAAGAAACCAAATTAAAATTTTACAAAATTCTGTAGAATGACATTGTTTAAAGAGCAATCAAGAACACAAAAGAGGGATATCGAAAGAAAAATAATCCATATTTCTCTGATGTCCTTAACATACTCCACTGTGCGCAGTGACTGAGAAATAAAAAATTCTGTGTTGTAATGTCTCCCTAAAACAGAGGTGAGCAAAAGATGAAGTGTCAAACAGGATTCCCACCTTACCTTGCTTTCCTCCAACATGTTCAAAGACTTCGTAACCTTTAATTCTGAATTGGTATTTTTTCAAAAGGGAGCCCATAAAACTATTTTAAAATGAAAATACTAAGTGATGCCTCTAGGCAACCTGCCTTCCGTTGCTCTATCACCACACATTCAAATTAAAGATACCTTTTGCTTTGCCTTTATCGAATAAAAGTTTAACTTTGATTTAGAGGAAAATGTACCCAACAGCCGTTTTACACTTTTTGCAGGTCATAGAGTCCATCAGATCACATTGCTGACTATTACCACTCACTTAGCATCCTAAAGACAGAAAGCATGCCATTACCAATTATTTTATAAGCGTTATAACGCCCCGATGGTGGAAGTCTGGCAATACCTAGAAATACAGCAAGGCTGGTGAATAAGGAGTCGAGGGGCGGGGGAAGAGGGAGCGAGTGAGGGAGGGAGTCACCACCTCAAATCCACGCCGGACCAGGAACCTCCAGCCCACAACCTGATCCCTGCCCTCCCCAAAAGTGGACCGGCCACCACGTTTTCCCAGATTTCCCCCAAAACCCAACACGGTACTCACCCCTCTGCGAAGAAGTCGGCACCTGGTCCAGCTCCGAGACGGGTCGGGGTAGCAGCGAGGGAGGGGACGTCTGGGCTGTGGGCGGGGGGTGTCTGGTGCGTCACTCGAGTGCAGGACGGTGAGTTCGAGGGGGTGGGAGCGGAGACAAGCAGGGAAACCAAGTCACGGCCGACAAGGGAGGAGGAGAAACGGAGGGGGTGAGAGGGTGGAGCGCCTACTCCCTAAAATAAACCCACCGGCCCCTATGAGCCCTTGCCCCAGGGAGGGAAAATAAAATCAGGGGAAATAATAGACTAACAAATAAATCTCTAAAACGACGAGGAGCGAGGAACAGACTTTAATTTAAAGGAGGGGAATTGAGCGAGGGCTGTAGGGGAGACAGAGAGAAGTGGCTCTGGGTCTATCCCATGCCTTTGCAGTCCCCAAGCAGAGGAGGAGGCTGGCTGAGGGGAAGTTGCAGCGGCTCCCGAGTAGGAGGAGAAGGAGGAGGAGGAGGATGTTACACCGTAACAAGTACAGACAGACAGCCATGGATCAGAGGGGCGCTGCGAGCAGGGCGGCCGCGGCGGGGCGATCGGCGGCGGGCGGCAGCACCGCCTGCTCGGCTCGCTCAAGACATTTAATTGGATTGATGGGTTGTGCAGTGACTCACAGACTTTACAGAGTCGTACAGCAGTCCCCGCCCAGCTGGACAGGGGAGATGCGGCGGGGACGGGCGGGGTAAGGAGGCCGAGGGAGAGCCGGGAGGGGAGGCGGTGACGGGAGGGCGAGGCGCCGAGGGGGCGGGAGCTCAGCGGAGCACCCAATGGCGAGGCCCGCTGTTCCGACGGGCGTGGGCATCGGCCAATGGCGGCCAGGCTCGATAGGCGGTTGGCTTCCCCCCTGGCCCAATGAGTCTTCTAAGGACACTGCCGCGAACGGGGCGGGGGAAGTGGAGTGGGGGGGTGGGGAGAGGTGGGTGGACGTTGAAGTTGGGGGGTGGAGGGAAACGAGGCGCCGGAGACCAGCGGAGTTTCTCTGCCCTCCTCGCTCCAGAAGTGCGCCTTCTGCCAATCGGAGCGCCGCGTGGGGGTGATGGACGCAGGCGTGCGACCAATGAGGAGGAGAAGGCTGCCGCAGCCAGCCCGAGGGGCAGGAGTGGGCGGGCGCATGCCCTCCCCCTCCCTGCGAGGCCCTCCCTCCCTGCCGGCTCGGGTCAGTCACGCAAATAACAGTGTGAGGGCCTGGGCCGCGCAGGGCGGGGCGCGGGCCGCGCTGCTGGCTGCGTGACAGCGATAGGGACTGGCCGTGCTGCCGACTCCGCACCGGCAGGAGGAGGCGGCGGCGGAGGCTGGCTTCTTACTCAGCCTGCAGGCTGCTGCTGCTGCTGCTCAGCCTCTGCCGGCGCTGCCGGGGAGCCCCTGTGGCCAAACCCCACTTCCGGATGACAACCAGGTTAGGAGAGAATCAGATCAGAACTTGGCCCCACGTCCACGCGGTGCCCACTATTGGAGACAGCTCTGTTTGAAGTCCGGTGGGGCTGTGCTCTGGGATCTGAGAGGCTGGAAGCCAGAGACGGGACGCTTGGCGATGACATTTGTCCCCTTGCTTGCCTGAATTCTGGGGAAGTCAGGGTAGGGTGTGGACAGGTTGAAACAGCTCCTGAATACATAACGTTTCTTTATTGAGTTTCTGGAGAAGGCACTTCTTAACCTGGCATGAGCGAAGGTGTAAATGCACGTATAGACCTTAGCCTCCTCCACTCCTCCCTCCCGCGCCGTTCTTTCTCCCACTTGCTCACCTTGAACCCTGAAGGCAATGCTTGGGAGCGCCCACTTCTACATCTTCCCACTGCTGACTCCCAGGAGCTATGGCTTTTCTCAATTTCTTGGCTACTGTCCAGTAATCATTTTACAGACCTTAACCCTTTCCACACCCTTGTACTTGGAAGTGCTGTAACTGTAATCACGAATAAACCCTAATATGGATGTTCACTAAAGCAAATACATTGGCAAAAACCCATCCTCTTCCCCACGAGGTGCATTTCTACACGTTATTTGAGACTTAAGACAGTTGCTTCCTGTCAAGAAATCAAGGAAAGGCAAGTCAGATATTGCATCTCTATTAAAATCCACTCAGAACACTAAACATCCGTTTTCCATAAAGAAGTCAACTAGAGAGACCTAGGATTAATTTAGGGTCTTGAAGTGAGCGAGATCATTTTACTGTTTTCATATAGTTGAAACGTACAGTGGTCTGGAATTCAGAAGAGAGGTACTAAGTGAACACATAGGTTTACTCTAATCATACTGTGGTTCTCCTTGGTTATTGTCTTTTTGGGATACAGATCCTTCCCCTGGGCTTAGTTATGACACACAGCCTGACACCTCTTCTCTCTTCCCTCTCGGACTTTAGCCCTGCTCCATGATTTCTTTCTAAAGTCCTAAGTCCACTTACAAAAATGAGCTGTGCCACAGACTTCTTGTCGCTTGTATACATATGTGTTGATCCTCAATGTGTTGAAACTCCTTTGGAATTCTGCAGAGCAAGGAGGCCGGTGTCCTCAACCCAGGACATGGTGATCTGCAGAAGGTAGACAGTGTTCCCTTAGCCAGGTCACCCTGTGATAAGCTAAACAAACTAGATCCCTCATGTGGGAAAAATCTGCTCCATTTCTAATGTGGGCTATTGTACTACATTTAAGAATGTGCTAATGCCGCATTTTAGAAAGGCCCCCCTCCCACCCCCAGGCTTTTTAAAAAAAAAAATTTTCACTGTGAAGTCATTTTATGACTCAGGTGAATGTAATTGGTCAGAGTATTATTTTACATTCCATAGTGGGTACTAATAACACAGAAGAAGATTTTGAGTCTAGACATACACTAGTATCTTTCAGAGGATCTCCAAATACCCAGGGTTAGCATCCTGTGGCAGAGTTGCCTCTTTGTCAGTTGTTACTGGCATGCCTCCAAACCCCACCATGTGTCACTTTCTAATTCTGTTCTCTCCCTATTCCAGTATTTCTTAAAGAGTTGTCCAAGGCCTACTTAGATTCCTGGGTCTACTCTCAGACCTATTGAATCATCATCTCTGCAGGCCGTACCTGGATATCTGCTTTTTAAAACAGATATTCAGGTGACTTGAATAAATATTAAATTTTAAAATATTAAAATACTAAAATAAATATTTGATCCAAGAACCCCTATTTATTCCTTCCTTTCTTCCTTCTCCTTTCTCACATCTATTTCCTTTCTCCCTTATATCTTCTATTTGTCATTTTTGTGATCACTTCCTTTTCTGTGTTTCTTGTACACATGCCTTGGTGGGGGAGGGGTGGTCTCTAAAAGAGAGGATGAAACTGGCAAATAGTCTTTCATAAATGACGTGGACATACCTCATAGCTACACCACTGAAAAGTGTGAGGAAGTCAAAAATTTTATAAGCCTAAAAAAGTCACCATAATTGATGTTATATGTGAATCTATAATACGTGAAATGCTCACTAGTTTATGATCTCAGAGTACACAGAGATAGAATTTTTCCTATGTGGGAGCCACATTTCAAAATGCAAATTTCAACATACAAATAGTACATTTATAGTGTTACTGTCATTTTTCTTCCACACTAGTGATGTACTAGGAGACTAGTGATGTACAAAGACTGTGATGGTTATTTTTTTTTAAGTACTATATGAGATTTTTGTTGTCTCACATGGCTTATAATCTATTTGAGAGGTTCAAAAGTACATAATGCAACATTTAAATAGGAACCCAAGGAAATGTCTAGGGAGATTTTAAGTGTGTTTGTCAGAAATAAGCAGGATTTGGCTCATTTCTGTCTAGTTTTCCTTTTACTTGTCTGTATTTCTAATCTTTTATGATTATGAATTATATGTATAATTTTTAAAAATAAAAAATGAGTAATATGTGATACTAAAATATTTCCTTTTTATTGTTATTTAGATATTTATATGGTTGTAGCTGATCTTTTCAATTAGATTTTAAGCTCCTTATAAAACAGGTTTGAATATATACTACCCACATGGCCCAGGAAGCAAAAGCAAATCCTCAGCCAGGCACAGTGGGTCACACCTGTAATCCTAGCACACTGGGAGGCTGAGGTGGGAGGACTGCTTGAGCTCAGGAGTTCAAGACTAGCCTGAGCAAGAGCCAGAGCCCATATCTACAAAAAATTGAAAAATTAGCCAGGCGCGGTAGCACACTCCTGTAGTCCCAGCAACTCAGGAGACTCAGGGAGGAGGATGGCTGGAGCCCAGGAGTTTGAGGTTGCAGTGAGCTATGATAACACCATTGCACTCTAGCCCAGGTAATAGAGTAAGACCCTGTCTCAAAAAAAAAAAAAAAAAAGAAAAGAAAAAGAAAAAAAAAAGCAAATCCTCTATCAAGAGTAAATGATTCAATCCAGACCTATGGAATTCCCACATATAAAGCATAGGCAAACATGAGTTCACAATCCGAATTACAAAACAAATGAAGAAAAAAGTCATTGTGAGCAAGAGGAAGCAGAGGAAACACACACACACACACACACACACACACACACACACACACAGAGCAGAATTAGATTCTAATTCTGAAAAAGGACAGTCCAGAATAGGCCCATTTCACTTATAAGCATACATGCAAAAATTAGATACAATATTCATCAACTAAATCCAACATGCTTACTCCAGTGAGCTAGGAGAAACCTTAAAACTCATTTCCCTGTCTTTCAGTTAGAGACATACATCTGTCTAGCCAACTATTTAATATTTAGTTATCTATCATGAAAACATAAATCAAGTAGAGTTTATTCCAGAAGTTCAAGTATAATTTAATATCAGAAAAATCTATCAGTGGAATTTATCTAAAAAAGACTAAGAGAATGCATCACTTATCAGTGATAAAACACTTTGATAAAATTAGGAACAGAAGGAAATTTACTTAACTTTATAAAGGACCAAAAATATGCAGTAAATAAATTGCTTAGTGGATTAACTTTAAACACATTTGAAGTAAGCTTGAGATAAAGACAAGGTTGCCACTACTATATAACATGATACTGAATGTCCTGGTTGACAGAATAATGTTTTTAAAAGAAAGAGGAAATTAAACATAAGAATCAGAAGGAAGGAAACAAAAGTGGGGTTGTTTGCAGTAGTCTGATCAACCACATAAAACACCCAATAGAAACAACAAGCTATTAGAAATTGTGAGAGGGTTAAGCAAGGTGACAAGAGACACCATTCTCCCCTTCTTCTGTAGGTACTAGGTTTTTTAGCAGGGCATATGTCTGACCAGAATAAAGACAACATTTGCCAACTTCCCTTGCAGCTAAGCATTGCCATGTTCCAGGCAATGGGTTATAAGCAGAAGTGGTGCATGTATCCTTAAAGGAAGAAGGTGTGCTCTCATCTTCTTTCCTGTCAGCTGGAATGCAGACATAATGGCTGGAGCTTCAGCAGTCATTTTAGACCATGAGCTGACCGTGGGTAGGAAAGCCACACAAGGCAGAGCAACAAGACAGAAGGTGCCTGCTATACCAGTACCATCCCTGAAGTATCTACGGCCAATCTTCTTCAGTTTCTTGAATGAACCTCCATCTCATCATGACACTGTTATTTCAGTTTATGTTTTATGTGTTTGCGTTATTTATAGCCAAACCTAATCCCAACTGATACAGCAAGATTCCCCAATATGAAATCAGTTCATGAAAACCAAAAGTATTCCTTCACACTAGCACTAACAAACTGGAAAATAAGATACTATCTACAATAACAAGATAATTATAAAGTTTCCAGGAATTAACCTGAAACAGTACACAAAATCTTTATGGAAAAAAATTTTAATTTCATTAAAGGACTTCAAAGGAGACCCAAATAGAAGGATATACAATGTTTATGAATAGGATGATGTAACATTATTAAGATATCAATTATCTCTAAATTTATTCATAAACAATGCAAATCAAACTTGTAGCCGGAGTTGAGGAATTTATTCTAAAATGCATATGGAAGACTAAATTAAATTATAACCTGATAATTTTTGAGAAAGAAAATCAGATAAGAGAGATTTGCCCTCCCAGATATTAATACACAGTATAAGGTACAGTATGACATATAGAACAGTGGAACAGAATAGAGAACTCAGAAACCATTTTCCTATGAGAACTTGGTATGTGATACTAATACCACAATCTATAAGGAATGCATGTTGAGATAGTCAGCTCTTGCTTGCTGCTGCAATAATAATACTATATAAATGACAATCCCAAGTATCAGTGGTTTATAGCAGCCATTTATTTTTCTCCCTCAGGGGTCGGTATGAGAACTGAGATTCAGCTGATCTCACCTGGACTCCTCAAGACTTGGTTGGGCTCAGCTGAATTTAGCTGGACTGGGCTCTAGGGTGTATGTAGGTCAGGTTCGAGTCTTCACTGAGTGTCTCATTCTGGCAAACTGAAGCCCAGGAGGTGAAGTCAAATCGCTCAAACACATTTAATGCCTCTTCTCCCATCCTATCCACTAACATTCCATTGGCCAAACAAGTCATATGGCCAAGCTGAATATCAAAGGTGGAAGGTGCTGCAGAATCACATGGCAAAGGGTATGGGTGTGCAATTCTATAGCCAGGAGCACATGAAGGATTGGGAACAATAATACAATCTACCACAGAGATTTGGTTTCATAGATGATGTTGGAAAAATTGTTTCGCTACAAAAAAGTACGAAATTGAGACCATATTCATACCATATGCAAAGGTGAGCTCTAGATCAATTAAAAAACCTAAAAGTAAGAGGTAAAACTATAAAGCTAATAGAAATTAAAAACAGAAGAATAGCTTTGTAATGTTAGGCTAGAAAAGGACTTCTTAACACTCTAAAAAGCATAAGCCATAAAACCAAAAGAATGATGAACTTGATGACATCAAAATTAAAGTTTTCTGTTCAGTGACAAACATCATAGACAAGTTAAGAGAAAGTTGATAGATTGGAAGGTATTTCCAAAGGCTAAAAGCAACAAAAGATTATTATCTAGAATATACAGTACTAGGAATTCCTGCAAATCGCTGAGGAATAAAAACAGGAAACGCAATAGAAAAATAGCCAAAGGATATGAACAGGCAAATTTACAGAGGGGAACCTTGAGAGACTAACAAGTAGATGAAGAGATATCCAACCTCACTTATAATCAGATAAATGTACATTAAAACAAGACACTTCTTTATATCTATTAAATAGGCAAAAATGTGAATGTCGGATAATACCAAGTGTTGCCTAGGATGGCAGGCTACGTGAACCCTCATGCTTTGCTGTTGGGAGTTAAGTCCTGGTATAATTATTTTGGAGCATTAACTGGCAATATTTAATGAAATATAGAATGTATTTTTCCTGATGACCCAGTAGTTAACACTCCTGGGAATATATAACCCTAAGAAACTCCAGCATAGTTCATAAGTGGGCACAATTGAGGTCGTTCATCATGGCAGCATATTGGAGGTACCCACATATTGGAGGCAACCTTAGTATATACATCACCATTGCAATGGGCAAGTAAAATGTAGTAGATGCAAATAAACGCAAATAACAGTAAGAAAAAATGTAGTAGATGCTATGGAATAACATGCAGCTGTCAGAGGTAATGCACTAAGTACATTTTGCAATGTGGATAAATTTTCTAAATGTTTTATGAGTGGAAAGAGGTAAGAAACAGAACAAGATTACATAATACCTTTAGATATCTTTCATTATAGGGTGCATCTCTGTGTTTTTCATTTCTGCTCTTACCTGGGACACTTTGAGAGAAGGATAAGGTAGGTGCTGTTACAACTCACTTCTGACTCAAATATTTCCTTCCAGTTCTCACATGAGGTTGTGGCAGGTTTTCATGCAGCGCCCATTCCCCACAGCTGTTATTCTGCAGGCCCCCACGTGTCTACCACCATGGCATCACCCATCACCTCCCTGCTCCCCCTTTGCATGTTTAATAGGTATTTATCAGATTTTAAGTTTCCTTTCCAGGCTGGGTGGGAGATGAGTGATGGCTCTTGAAGAGTGGGCTACAGTCTGAGATATAGAAAACAATCCTGCCTCCTGCTGCTCACATCTGCCCACTTCCCTATTTCCAAGTTACAAATACCCAAACATTCTTGGATTTTAAAGTTTCAAGGACACAGTGGCTCACACCTATAATCCCAGCACTTTGGGAGGACAAGGTGGGAGGATCCCTTGAGTCTAGGAGTTCGAGACCAGCCTGGGTAACACAGTGATACCATGCCTCTATAAAAAAAAAAAAAAAGGTTTCAAGACTGACCTTGTCAATGAAAAAGAAGATAAACTCTGTAAAATAATTTAAGAAGGTTTATTCTGAGCCAAATTTGAGGACCATGGCCCAGAGCCACACCCAGGAAGCCTTGGGCAAGTGGACTCACTGTGGTTGGGTTACAGTTTGATTTTTATGCATTTTCAGGGAGACAGGAATTACAGGTAGAATAATAAATCAATACATGGAGGGCATACATTGGTTTGGCCCCAGAAGGGCAGGACATCTTGAAGCAGGGGCTTACAAGTCATAGGTGGATTTAGCGATTCTTTAGTTGACAGTTGGCTGAAAGAGTTAGGTTTTGTCCAAAAGACCAGGAATTAGCTGAAAGGAATGTTTAAGGGTCTTGTATCTTTCATGTGATGCTATAGCAGAATCAGATTGGGAAGTAAACAATATCATAAAAACCTGTTTACTGAGTTTTTATCACTTGTAGGCATGACTCACCAGGCCCCTTTAGAAAGGAATTTTTTTTGGTAGGGGGCAAAGAGAAAGATCAGAGTTCAGTCCTCAGTTCCCCCTGTTGGCCAAAGATCATTCCATGGAATGCATGTGCAGGCCACCAACCAGCAGGACGTCCCACGACCGCTAGGAGGGCTCATTCCTAGAGTTGTCTATTTAATCATCCAGTGTTGGTGAGGATCATTTTAATATTGGCAATGTTGTATCTTAGGGGAAGGACATGACTCGACCTGATTTGATAGCCAATTGCTATAGAGGGGGCAGAGAGAGTCAGGCCTAGGGTTGGGTCTTAAAAAAATGTCCTGGACTGGATCTATTCTGTGAGCTCTTATGATGCGGGTCTTTGATTGGGTTTTTCTGCTTTTCCTGTATCTGGTATAGCATTTACAAGAAACATATAATGATAATACAGCAATAAGTGTTTTAGGCCAGAGGGATTAGAGGTAGACAGGCACTCATCAACCCTTAAAACCTTCTAAGCAATATAAGAGTAAAACCCAAAATGTGAAAGGCAAGGCTACAAACTTAATTCATCTACAAGTGTTGAATTACTATATTTTTGGGCGGCTTAGTTGCAGACTTGTAGCAAACATAAGCATTGTTAACCATTTAAGCCAAGAAATTTAGAGACTTTTGTTTGTGTCACAATATTTTAGTCTCTTTAGTAACTTGTACTAAAGTGGCTGATAAATTACTTGTTATATCTCTTTTGCATAAAACCCCATAACTGAGAACAATTATTCTCAGGAAGTTCTAAGTCTATGGCAAACAGGAAATTTTCTTGATGATTGGAATGGATATCTGTACCACATGGCCTAAAAAGACAAAGTTTTTCAGTTAGTAGTTTTTTTTTTTTTTTTTTTTTTTTTTAGGCTTCTGTGTGCCCCTCCTTGATCTGGAGGGCCCTTACAATCTCACAAGCCCCTCTTCTGCGATAGTCCCTGCGATAGCCTAGAGGGATAGCCTGGAGGGAGGATGCTCTAAGTAACGGGTTGGCAGTGAATAGCTGGTCGAGCCAGGCGGGATTCGATAGTTTTAAATCCTGGAGATACCAGGTAAACTTGTTTACTCAAAACTTGTCATGAGTTTGGAAAACAAAGCAAGAGAATTAGTAATGTTTTAAATAGACAAATAGAAAGTAATAAAAATTTAGTTCGGTGGCATGTAAGTAATTTCTGTTCTGTCTTGAGGTTGAATTAGCGATACTCATGGACATATCAGCTTTCTAATTAAAGTCCAGGAAGTTTGATTTGTTTTAGTTCAGTGGTATATAATCTCCAAAGTTATCCGGAACCTGTATTCAAGAGAACTTGTCAGTCCTTTCCATGACTTTCCTTGAAGAAGCAAACTTTGGACTCAGCCAGTTTAAAGAACCGCTTTCTGAGATGAATCAAAGCAAAATAATAACTGTGGATGACAAAAGTCTTAGACTAGCCATGGTTAAAGAGACAATTGACAAACAAAGTTGGTTATTGTTTTTTGTGGCATATGGCAATTTAACATAATAACCATAATTATCACTGATAACATACTCAACACCATTTCATATTTTGACAATGCTTCCTGTACATGCCAAATAAGCCTAAACGTGTCTCTCTTAGACTTTCAGTGGCCCTAATATATTAAAGAGTTAGTTTGAGGTCAAAAGGCTGGGTTTAGAATTTGGGTTTTGGAAAGTTTGTCAAACATCAAAAGCTTGAAACATTTGTTCAAATAGAATCACAAGCCACTGTAAAATAATGGCCATTTATTTAACCAAGAGAGATAGTCATCCAAAGATTCTGAAGGCGATGTAGGAAGTTATATGGGTGTAAACCTTAACACTTAAAGTTTAGTTTTTCTAGTTAGTCAAAACCTAATAAAGACAACACAGGGATTACCTTGATAAAGCACAAAATTTTTGCTTCCTTTAGGCTAGTTACCAAAAAAGTAAAGAAAAACCTTCTGTAGTGTGATTTTTTTTAAAACTAGAAAAGGAAACAGGTTATAGAATCAAAATGAGTATATCATGTAATTTCATTAAGAGCAAATTAATATTTTAAGAAAACTTTGGTTTGACCAACATTTTTCTTTTTAATTATAGCCAACTGGATCATATATAAAATTCCTTCATGAATTCGCTTTATAAACTTTATCCCAACCTGCACAGACCATCTACAAAACATGCCTAAAAGCTTTTTGTTTTGTCCTAAATGTCCCATTTCCTAAATAATCAGTCATTATAGGACAAAAAATTCCATACAAGATCCTTTGTTACCAAAAATCTATTTCCACACTCATTGCCTTTCTTGTATCCCTTTCTCTTACTCACAAGTTACTTTCTATTTTGTTTTTATTTTCTTTCTAAGTCCATATTTTGATTTAACCTTTAAATAACCTCTGAAGTAGACAAAATTACATATACGCATTGACAAGAATTCTTATTTTTAAATTTTAGTGAAAGCAAACTTAAGAAACAGGAAGGCATGAATTGTCTGTCACAAAACACTTGTTACAAAACAGGATCACTATAAAATTCATTTAGCCAAACTGATAATTCAAAGATTTTTAAAAGCAAAAATCTTATTCTTTTGGAGAGGAGACTCAGTTTCCCAAACAATCATAAGACCTAATATGCAAATTAGGAGGCAAGCCGGATCTGTTTCTTTATCTCTCCCCCCATCTTTTTTTCTTTTTTTGGCAGTTTAATTAAAAGGTGAAGAAATCATTTATTATTCTTATTAATATCATATGAAAATCTAGTTCAAAAAAGAACACCAGTTTTTCTGTTGCATTAGTGTATTAATGGTAAACCTAATTTTAATAAAATCTCACAAACAAATCCATCTAACTTTAATCAATTTGACCCTAAGTTAAGATTTTTACAAACCCTTTAAAACCTTCATTTTTGTTTGAACTTTTACATTCACTTAGTTTTAATCATTTACTTGTTTAATTTAAAACAGTTTTTAAAATGAATAAATTACACAAAATTATATTTTTTAATAAAACTGTTAATAGTTCTATGTCTTATAACCTTTTTATTTTTAAAAAATCTTAATTTTCATGTAGAATTGCTTCTTTTTTTCCTAGCAGTTTTAATTACATATATTAATCATAATGTCAATACTTAGAAAAAACCTAGAAAGTTGAAGTAACTTTGAACTTTTATTAGTCCCCAATCTTTATTAGCACTACTAAAATAAGATATCAAGGCATATAAACTTATGCTTATATGTAAAATGTTTTAGCATTTTACAAATGACTCAGACATTTCATGTGATCATGAGATGATCTTAACATAACATGACTTTAAGATTATAAATTATATGAAAATTTCATTTGTATTTTTCCCATTTATATTTACCCAATTTATCTAATTTATCTTAGCAGTTCACTTAGATTCTAATTATCATTTTAAGTTATTTTTCTGTTAACCATTTTTACACCCTGTAAATTAGATATATAGCACAGAACAGGGATTGAAATATAGTTTTGTTTTTTTTAAAACTCATAAATCTTACCAAGAAAAACAAATATAAATATTTTAATAAGACTTGTTATTTTAAACAATGTACCACATCATTTCTAAATTTTATAGATACAGTAGACATTTAGATATATCCTGTTTAAAGGTGTTAATTAATTAGATACTTACAGAACATTACATATCAAAACAAAATCTATTAACATTGTAGGGATGAAAGAATCCCTGGCCTGCAAAGTTTAGTCAAACTGTAGAGAGCAAAGGCCACTGTTCCCATAATTCATGTCTACTGACATGAAGATTAATTAATAGGAGAAAAAATTACAAACTTATACATGGAAGCCTTCAGAATGAGTACTCAAAAGATGCAGGGAAATTGTCCATTTTTATGTTGAAAGTACGGACAGTTGTGTAGAAATATGATTGGACAAAAAGGGTGTGAACTAATGCTAACAGGCTGAGTGGGGGACCTAGCAAGGGCTTTCTGTCTGGATTCTGTTTGGCCTCTCTGAGTGTGCATTCCTTCCTTCTGGGTGCAGGGCAGGGCCCTTTCTGGAATGGGAGTTTTATAATAAAACAAAGTAGGCCAGATAATTGCTTGATGGACAGTTTTTACATAGAATAATTTGAGGTTTTATGAGTAGCTTTCAGAAAAAGGGGTTCTGGCCTTTATGACCTGCCTTGGGGAAGGGGATCTCTCTGGCTGGCTTCAGGGAACAATTGGTACAAGAGGCAGGTGGACGAGGCAAGTTTAGAGAATTTTTGCCTTTGAGGCCTTCATTTTAGGATAGTTTTCTGAGCCCCACAACATGATATATCTCAACTTTAGACTAAAAGAAAACCTTCAGCACCAATCTTTAGCACCTAAAACAATGATACAAGGTGGTAACATGTTTTTTACATGAGGATCAAGATTAAAAATTCAGATCGTTTTAGAAACAATCTAAATGTCTCAAAACTTTTTTTTCCGACTTGGGTGTAAACTTGAGTACATGCAATATTTCTAAAGAGTAAGACTATTTTGAGATTCTCTTTGGATTTTAACAGTCATTCACTTTTTATCTTAAAATAAATTACTATACAAAAATTAACAGTTTAGGAATTTTTTCCTAAGCAAAAACTTTGTTATAGCGACATAATGTACACATAACCAACTACCTTATAAAGAGTAGGGCAGAAAGTGGACAAGACCAAGGGAAAACTAAAGCTTCCAATTTAAGATCTTGTAACTACAACTTCTAGGACAGCTTTGAATCTCTAACAGCACTGTTAATATCAGATGATAGAGTGAGTTAGAAATACGTTTTGTGTACCTTTCCACAGACATTGAAATCAGTGCAAAAAACTGTATCTGCAGCTGGGATTAAAAGATCAAAACCAAAATATTTTCATAAACATTTGACCATAAGTTTCTGTTTTTGTGCTCTATTTGTTTTATTTATTCTAATTTGCTGACATTTATTTTTTTGTTGTTTAGGCACATCTACATTTTTATCTTAAACACATAGGTATTTTTGTTGATAACTCAGGAGATTTAGCTATTATCATTAGACCAACAATATTAAATTTACCTTACTTATCAAAAATTATACAAACACAGATCATTTTGTCTTTGGCTGAGTTTATAGTTTTGTAACCTTTATGTCAAACCCTGAAACCTAAGGAACATGAAAATGTCCAGTAAAACCCAGGCAAAAATGTATGCTGACAATTTTGAAAACATTTTTACTCTATCAATAATACCTTTTTTTTAATAACCCAGTTTATCTACCAAAGATTACTTAATTCACATGAACTAAAAAGCATTTGGGTTTGTTTAATTAATTTATGAAACTCCTTTATTTATAAGCCAGTCTAGAACCATGTAAGCACAAACATGTAATACGTGGACATACACAAAACATACCTAAACATATATACTCACACACACACATACACCCACACAAAGCTCTCATAGATTTTACCCTAGAACTCTAGCCATGAGATGGTAACACAACTCACCAGTCTATAAAAGACAACTGCATCCAGTTTCTTCTGACAAAACTGGAACTTGTTCACATGGCAAACTTTAATTGCCCTGATAGGTAACCTAATTAGGCCTGTGGATCTAAAGTTTTTGGTAAAGCAGCTTCCATGGCAGTGTGATTTAAAAAAAAAAAAACCTCTTTTGCTCTTTTTTCTCCTTTAGTTTAAGGCGAGTTTTTTTTTTCCTTCAATGTTTACATTTTAGCTAGAACTGGTTGTGAGATCTCCGCGTAGCCTTTCAATTGGAGCTACCATAAACAATGAGTTTATCTCAAAAAACAGTATAAAAAGTTAGCAGGTTTTAGAGTAGCCAGAAAAGAAAAGAGATAGCTTGAGAGACATTTTAGCTTTATAGTGGTAAGTCGACTATTTGAACTCTGAATTTTCCTTGCTATAATTTGCCCTTTTAGTAAAAACTTGTGCACAAGAATTGGCTATAACCAGCTGGAGCCCTAGGAAACCTAGCATGCCTTTGAACCTTTCCATTTACACAAATACTTCCACTTAGAGGTGCCATAAACCCACTGGGGTGCCCTAAGGGAGTCCTTCTCCTTGTCTTTCCTCATTTTTAATGAATTTGTTTCCTGTTTTCTTTCTTTTCTTTTCTTTTTTTTTTTTAGAAGAAGCAACCAAACCATAGTCTAGGGTTTAGTGTAATGAATCAACGTGTGCTGATTATGGGTGGAGCTCCTCAGTGTTTCACCACTGAGTTGGCCCTACCCTTTTAAGTGTCTCAGTTTCTCTCTCTGGGGGTCTAGTACTTCCAAGAGGGCTCAAAACTCTGAGTGATCAGCTCTTACATGCGTTTCCTGGACGAGCCTTCTTTTAATTAATTTGTTTGGGGGCTCCCTATAGGGAATCACCCCAGGCAACTCCCACTCAGGACCTCAGTCACCCAGGGCTGCCTTTCGGCTGGGAGGAGTAAAATGTCTCTTGACTTCAGAGCTGAGGAACTCAGTCTATCATTTTTCTACAAACAACACAGTTCGGTTTCCTCTTTCACAAATGCACAGAAAAGCCAATTGAGATTAATTACAGGGTAAAAAGACAATGGAGAAGACCCTTTAGAATTCATCTTCAACTCTAAATTAGGATCCCAAACAACAATTCCTAGGAAAAGAACCAGCTCAGAGTAAACCAAGACCATCAACCAAAAATGAGAGGTCCAGCGCTCAGGAGGACTTACCAGTTCCACCAAAGAAGAAACTCGGAGTTGGGGGGCCCGAAAGGAACCATGCCAGTACCTGGCAATGAGTTCGAGCTGCTCCTTTGGGGGTCCTGAGTCTTCTCTGAGCCCCATGTCTGGGTGCCAATCTTGTCAACGGAAAAAAAGACAAACTCTGTAAAATAATTTAAGAAGGTTTCTTCTGAGCCAAATTTGAGGACCATGGCCTGGAGCCACACCCAAGAAGCCTTGAGCAAGTGGACTCACTGCAGTTGGGTTACAGTTTGATTTTTATACGTTTTCAGGGAGACAGGAATTACAGGTAGAATAATAAATCAATACATGGAGGGCGTACATTGGTTTGGCCCAGAAAGGGCAGGATACCTCAAAACGGATGGCTTACAAGTCATAGGTGAATTTAGGGATTCTTTAGTTGACAGTTGGCTGAAAGAGTTAGGTTTTGTCCAAAAGACCAGGAATTAGCTGAAAGGAATGTTTAAGGGTCTTGTATCTTTCATGTGATGCTATAGCAGAATCAGGCTGGGAAGTAAACAACATCATAAAAACCCGTTTACTGAGTTTTTGTCATTTGTAGGCGTGACTCACCAGGCCCCCCAGAAAGGAATTTTTTTGGGGGGTGGGCAAAGAAAAAGATCAGAGTTCAGTCCTCAACCTAAAGATATGTCTGCTTATATACCTCTCAGGGTGCTGTCAGTACTAATAATAACCATGAAGATGAAATAATAACAGTAATTGTAATATCAGCTTTGTGTGACTAATCAAACAGTAGACACAAAGACCTTTTAAAGTTGAGAAGCACAAGATAAAAAAAAGAATTAGCTGTAGAGATTTAGGTTGAATATTAGAAGTAGCTACCTAAAATCATGATTGATAAACCAGTGAAGGAGTTACCAAAAGGTTTTGGGATAGATGGATAGTTTTCTGAAAAGATTTGAGATGGTTTTCAAAGTTTTTTCCAGCCCTGTAACATTATGAGTCCCCCCGCCCCCCAAGCATATTGAAAATGCAATCCTTTCCCACAAAGGTACACTTAGAATAACCCCTGCTCGGATAATACTGCTTTAAAAGCCTGTCTCTGCCTGAAGCTTTCCTTAATGGCTCATTACTAGCATACTAAATTCTGACCCTTAGTAATGGCTACAATTTCATGGCCCTGAAACTCCCATATGTAGGAGCTTGCCCAAGCCCAGGTAGGGAGCTCTGCAGAAAGGCAGCTGATGTGAGGCCCAGCTGCCCACACCCCTTCCTGGTGGACTGAGCAGCAGCTGCAGGCAACTGTCCAACTAGCTTTGGGTCCCTGAATTCTGCAGAAGCCGCAATATGATCCTACAGAGATGACTGTTCTCAGGATCGCATTTCTTATGGTTCCCAAGTAGGGTCTGTAACACTCATCACTAGCTCCCAACACTGGGGCCTTAATGTTAGCTTGCATCTATTTCATACACCTAACCCTAAAAGGTCTAATGGTTTATCCATCTGTAGTTTCTGTAACTCCTAGGAGCTGTGTGATCAGTCATTCCATATTTGCTGAATAATTACTTACTGAGTTCTAGGGAGTCTTGGGAGATATATTTGGAAAAGTAGACTGAGAGCCCAGATTACAGAGCCTTACATGTCTGGTTAAGAGTTTCAACTTATGGGATATGAAAATAGGGACCCTCTAATGGTGTCTGAGAACCGATCAAGCACCATAAAGAGTGTTTTAAATTTAATTGAGCAAACGCTTATAAGGAAAAGGACAAACAACTATTAAGTCCCTATTACAAGAAATAAGGAAAGCATTATGGTAAGCCCAGGAGGAAGGAAAAAAGTCCTTGCCTTCAAGGAGTTTAGAGTTGTTAGATTTTGTTCTGTTTTAGTTTTTAATATGGAGGGGTAGTATTTTGAGGTATTAACCAATGTGGTTTTCCTGCATTTCCTATACCCTAGTCCATTTCCTCGGGGTACAGATATAGCACAGCAGAGATGTAGAAAGAAAGAAGAGAGTCAATTCTTGACTTCCAGTTTTCAAAATGTACTTTAAGAACACACGGCAGAGCCAATAGTCTTAGAGAAAAGGCATAAGTTTTCATAAGCTACAATGCAATATAAATGATAGATCTGGACGCAGGGCCAGCTACATAATTTGTGGAGTCTGGGAAAAAAAAGTGCTGTTAAAATACTAGAATATAAAGGTTTTCCCTTTCTTCCATAGTCTATCTCTCAACTTGTCATGGTGTGGTTTTTAAAATTTATTTAATGTCACTCTAAGGAAACAAAAATTGAAATTTTAAATCATTAGCCTGAATTTTATTGCTTATTTTTATATTGTGCAATACCAGTTTTAATGCAAAGCAAATATAAGACCGTTTCTCTTACATGTGGAATCACTGAAATTACCCAATTCATATTTCCTAGTTTGTCTGTGCTTATGTATTTTGTTCTTACTAGAACGATGGAAACACTACACAACTGACTCAGCTGTTTTTATTTCACTTCTTCATATGTATACAGTTTAACAACACTCTACTTTCAACCGTGTTGCCCTATATTTCACATTCTTTGCCTTCATGCTCGGCATATGTGATTAGCTAATATAGGGAAATGTCACAAGTAAGAAAGGATATGATAGGATTCCTTGGTCATTCACATTTCTTAGAACGCCATTGCCTTTTTTTACATTCAAAACAAGCTCTAGTTTGAATAGAAAGCACGGCCTCTCAGGCTGTCAGCACTCCCGCTAACTCAATCAAAGATGAAACACACATCTCACTGAACTCTCAAGCACGGTGGGACAACTGGAATTCTGCGCTCCCGAGGCAGCAAGGAACAGCAGACACACATCTGATGCATATCTCCTCTGCTCATGCTCCACTGTCCCAGTGGACTTCACCTATGAACCATAGACTGGAGAGCAAAATTAAGCCTTTCAAGATAGCACAGCAGAGTGTTAAGCCAAATCTAGGCCCTTTGGAGCGTGATGCCCTGTACGACTGCATGAGTGGCACATCTGTGATGCTGGCCGTGTTTGGAAGATTGGACGAAGGACTAGGCCACCTTGCTGCAGACAAGGTAATGATGCTCTGGCCTGGGGGTGGAAGAGAAAGCTAGAGGTTCTAGATACCAATATGTCTCCAAGAAACAGCGCTCCGAGTTCTGATCTTGTGTCTAACACTCCCATCTCCCTGTCAGGTCATACCCCAGAAACTTCTGGGAGATGGGAAAATAAAAGCAAAGAAGACCTGTATCTCATTTCCAAGGCTTCCTGTAATCTGTTGAAAACTTGGAAAACATAGAAAAATCACAAAGAAAAAATTAAACTATCTATAATCCTACTGTCCAGAGAGAGCCACTGTTAAAATTTTGGTTCATAAATGATTCGAAATATATATGCACAAAATTTGTAAATGTAACAGTATAAGGTAAACATTTCTCATACTACTGCATATGCTTCTAGAAGATGATTTTTAATTCAACTTTGCTTTTTAGGGTGACTGTTTGGTGGTGATTTGCACAATGAATTCTGGAGGGAAGAATCTGTCAACAGAGAGCCTGGTCAGGAGATAAACACAAGAATCCAAGAGGGGAACTGTGGAGGTTTGCAATGGAAAGAGGAAGGAAGGGACTGGATGGGGCTTGAGAAGATAATGTTGAGCAAAAAAAGCAAGTCACCAAAGATTCCTTCCATATATAGTTCAGAGCAGACAAAATTAAACACCATATTGTTCAGTTATACATACATAGGCATTAAAACTAAAAAGGAAGACCAAATTCAGGAAAGTAGTTTCCGAGGTGGGGCCTGGGAGGCAAATGTGTTCAGAAATGGTCCCACGGTGGTTTCCAAGGGGCTAAAATGCTCTATTCTTTAAGCTGGGTAGTAGACGCGAGTATCAATTTGTGATTATTTTTTAAACTGTACGCTTTACTTTTATATACTTGTTTTGCGTACATGATATGACAGAGGGCTATATATCTTAGACCAGTTTCAAAAGATAAGGTTTCCCCCAGCCTCACTCTTCGGTCATCCTGAGGTTTTGCCCAACAAACTGAGGCTCTTCCCCAGAAAACACCCGACTTCTTCACTGCCCACAGAATTTAATCTTGCTGTTCTTCAGTAGCTGACTGGAGTATATTTAGCTGAAAGGTTATATCTGAGCCGAGACCAGCACCAGTGCAGGCATACACTAGAATACAGATACACAGATGTACATGAATATACAGCAGATCTAATCACGCATGGCCAGGAGCTGGAAAAGCTTTCTGCTCTGAAAGTGTCTCCCTTGTAGCATGAACAGCAGGTATACAGCATGCTTTCCCAGCTTCCGGGCAGCCATCTCCAACCAAATCTAGGATGTTGAAGGGGAGAAGTAGCTGCCAAGTATCTTAGAGGGTCCTCTTCAGCTTAGGGCAGTATCTTCAAGGTCAAACAGTCATGCTGTGATCTCTCCTTTCCTGTATCCCAGCTGGTCAAACATGCTACATGAGATACTTTCAGCAGGTTTACAAACATTTCTTATTCTAATATTATACACATAATATATTTTATTCTAATATATGAGTATTATAGTAAATATATGTATCGCTGATACCTAAAAGCCATGATTATTGCTTAGAGCAAAGCTAAGCTCAAGTAGAGAGCAAAGTTAGCCTAAATTAATGTTTTAAAAATCTCTCAAAAAATAAAAAGCTCTCTATAAATAACAGCATAGCACAGAGAGTATACAAATCATGAAAGTGGTTCACTCTGGTGGTACTTGAAGGTGGAAAACTTTGCCCAGGGACTGTGGTTCCTAAGAAAGTGGAACATGAGCCCTGGGCAGCCCCACCCTGTGACCCTAAACACAACTTGTGACCCAAGAGACTATTGTAAACCTCTCCCTATTCCAATAATAATTCTATTTTGAGCTCTTTTTTTATCTGCCAGACTCTGGCAAAGTGTTCTATGTACATTAGCTCATGTACATGTATACCTGAAATATTCCCATTTGTTCAAAGATATCCATCTACCTCTTCTTCCTCTGGGTCTTCATCATCATCTCCATTACAGGGCATTAGTGCTGGGTTCTCTAACAAAACCACCCTAGCAACATCAATCCTGCACCCATTCCTGTTGTACTGGAGAGTAACAACACAAACTTACGTAAGAAACATGATGGAATTGAAAATAAATCATTTGGCTTATTTCTGGCATGACCACTGTAGTGAACATCCTTTTCCATCTCAATGCTTGTGTCTTTTCACTTTTGTAACAGAGGCAGAAGCACTCTACACATGACCTCACTGGAATATTTTGAAATCTAACCGCTTGATCTCTAGAATAGAAAGTCACTACAGGAAATGTGAATTCTGATAAACAGGACTTTGTTTTAAGTTACAGTCTGGTTCAATATAAAATGGATGAGTTATAAATTTCTTCAAACAATTATTCCATAATGGATACTCCATAGACCTTTAACTCTGCTATTACTCCCATTCATAACATGCCACAAGAATAGAGAAAAAAATATGAACAACAGAGTGCCTTCTTTAAAAATGCTGATAGCACAGTTCTAGCAGCCTTTGGGCAACACATTTCTATGAAGATTCGTAGATTAGGTCCAGCTAGGTTAAAAGAGTGCTGAGGATGAGAGATTAGCTTTTACTTGTTTGTTCGTTTATCAGTAAACTTCTCTAAAATAACGATAATTCCAAACACAGAACTTATACAAATAGTGTCTACTATGTGCTCTCCAGCCCTCACAGTCAAGCAAAAGAAGAAATTGAAGATTTCCCTCTAAAGATTAACTCACCTATAAATTAAAGAGAGATCTATCGTATGTGGGTAAATTTAGAAAGAAATTCAAAGGTATTTTTAGTTTAAAAATTTTTAAATAGATAGTGTACACTCATGG